>CM065597.1:16810093-16830628 GCA_033119425.1 Bufotes viridis | reverse complement strand
CTAAAAGAGTTCAAGAGGGGCCTGGATATTTTTCTAGAGTGTAATAATATTACAATCTATAGCTACTAAAGAGGGGTCGTTGATCCAGGAAGTTAGGCCTCATGCACACGACCGTATGTGTTTTGCGGTCTGCAAATTGCGGATCCACAAAAAAAACGGATGACGTCCGTATGGCATCCGTTTTTCTTTTTTGCGAATCCATTGCAATAATGCCTATCCTTGTCTGCAACCTAGAAAAAATTAGGACATGCTCTATTTTTTTTGCGGGGCAATGGAAAGAACATACTGATGCAGACAGCACATGGTGTGCTGTCCGCATTTTTTGCAGACCCATTGAAATGAATAGGTCCGCATCCTAAGAAATGTAATGGACAAGGAAACAAAATACGGTTGTGTACATGAGGCCTTATTCTGATTCTGAAAAGGAAGTTTTTTCCCCTTAAGTGGGGAAAATTGTCCTCTACCTCACAGGGGTTTTTTGCCTTTCTTGGGATCAACTTGCAGGATAACAGGCCAAACTGGATGGACAAATGTCTTTGTTAAGAACTGACTGTTCATTTGCTGCCTAATAAATCCTTACCTTGACAGATGCCATTGTCATGAGATATTCGGTATTATTCACATTACCTCTTTGTGGTTCACTGTTGTTTCTGTTTTGGTTTGTCCGATTAATTGACTATTACAAGAAATACAGGGTGTTGTCCAGTTATTATATCTTCATGCAGAAGGAAGTAGAATAATCAACTACAGAATTAGGCATACGGTATATCACGTTTTTATGGTATGTAATTAAGTTATACAATTTATTTGTTTTTGCGGAGAAGATGCAGGGACATAAGGAAAAGAAGAAAATGAAAAATCATTTTCACTGAATATTCTTCACATTGTTCTTTTTCCTCCACCATACCTCACTTTTTCTTACTTCTCCCCCTATAATCAGACAGTCTTCCATCTCAAGCCGCCATAAATGCAGCCTAATATCTCATCCAATGTGGTGTCGCCCTCAAGAAGATCAAAAAGAACTACACCCTGAAGGGTCATTGCAAAGTCTTCAGCACTGCGTGTCCTGAAAATGCTTTACTAACATCAAAAAATGGCCCAGTTTCACGCCTGGCAAGCAATCATTGCCATAGGGATCAATGCATACTGCAAGAACTGTAGCAGAATAAAGCTGCATGCTGCACTTATGGTGTCTCCTGTTATTTAAACGCAACTGGGGAAAACATAAAAAAAGAAAATCCATAATAAACTATAGGTCTACACATTTAAAGTAAGCCCATTATAGAGCTCCTTGAGGTGATGTTCACGGTTTCTCAGTGGTATTCTTTATATGCACCAATAAACATCTGAAGATGCTTTCTTCTCCTGGGGAAAAGTCAGAGGTGGATTGGGAACTTAGGCCGGGTTCACATCACCATTTAGTTTCCCGTTCTTCTGATCCATCAGAACAAAAGAAAAATAAACAAAAAACTGATCCTGTATTTTAAGCATTCATTATGCACAGTTATGCACTTTTTCATGAGTTTCAGCCATTTCCATCAGAGATCCATTATTTTAGATGAAAAAAAAATTCCATCTAAATAATCCTTAAAATTTGGAGCCTCCTGTGGATTGTACTGCATAACCGTGGGAGATTGTTGGGAGGGAAACGTTGCTTCCTGACAATCTGCTGCTTGCTTGTGGAAGACACCACTGCATTTACATGCAGCGATCTTCTCCAGAGATGGGGAGGAGCGATCGCTAATGCCATCACTCTTCCCCATAATGGCTCATTGTTTCCCGGCATCAGATCGTGTTTACACAGCACTGCCAGAAAACGAGGATTTTTGTGTTCGCACAAACCATCCAATTACTCAATGAATGAGCATTTCACATTTAAACCCCTAGATCAGAACTAATGACTGTTACTATGAACACTCGTTAGCGATGGTCTATGCGATTCTCGGCCCATGTAAAGGACCCTTTAAACATAACTAAGTTTTTTTTTACTAAGTATAAGGTAGAATTTATGACAGCAGCAGTGCCATTGCTTCAAAGATTTGCCTTTTAAAGTCCTGGGTAAGCTGGTTTATAAGTATGTGAAACTGTAACAGATTGCACAATACTAACTCTACTAAGAAAAATCTCCTCCTCACTCCTAAATAGTGCCATAGTTAGGCATATGTTCAGGGTCCCGGGAAAGCTAGGTTACTTGCATAATTTAAGGGTGACATTATCTGGATAGTGTGTACAGTTCCACAAGACATGAAAGCTTTCCAACACTGATGGATGCCAGCTTTTTCTAGACAGATAGTGAGAAATCCTTCCTGCTTCAAAAAGTTGTCAAGGATTAGAAAAACATGGCTGCTTTCTTCCAGTAACAGCCCTGGTGAGATATCGCTCTAAAACATTATATGCTAGTGCCTGCAGGTGAGCTGACGCTCTAAAACATTATATGCGAGTGCATGCTGTTAAGCTGATGCTCTAAAACATTATATGCGAGTGCATGCTGTTCAGTTGACCCTATAGAAAAATTTGAGTTGAGGACCTGCAGTTGATCTGACCCTATAAAAAATTTGAGTTGAGGGCCTGCAGTTAAGCTGACCCTATAAAAAATTTGTTTTGAGGGCCTGCAGTTGAGCTGACCCTATAAAAAAATTTGTGTTGAGGGCCTGCAGTTGAGCTGACCCTATAAAATAAATTAGAGTAGAGGGAATATATACAATCTGAATGAGGAGGAGGAGGAGAAAACAAGATTCAACTATATACTCTTTCTTTGTGGTGGAAATGGTGCATGGGAATACACCACAGTAGATTGACTACATTATAAATGATAGATTGCCTTTATGTTCATCATCAGCTCATCTCCCCTCTGGTGGAGTTGAGAAGTCAGGGGCAATACAGGCCTTGTTCATTTTTATCTGAGTTAACCTGTCAGCATTGCCAGTGGACAAGCGGATATGCTTATCTGTTATAACGCCACCAGCAGCACTAAATGCACACTCAGCTCAGACAAAACGCTGGCGGCAGGGCATGCCAGCACCTCCAAGGCGTAGAGTGCAAGTTCGTGCCACTAATGGGTGTCCAGCTTGGACACCCATTAGTTGTAAGGCACTAGGGGATCATTTAGGACACTGAAACGGTCTGATATGTATTCCTTCACCATCTTCCAAAACTTTTCCCTCCTTGTAACACTAGGCCACGTTTCAGGGTTAGGTTGCTGGAGGTGTGTCATGAAAGTGTTCCATGCCTTGGGGGTGTTGCCCTGCCTTTGTTGGAACTGCTGTGTGTTCCCCTTGTCTCCGTTCCTTGGCCCCTTGTCAGATGGAAAATTTTGGAGCAATCTCTCAACAAGTACCTTCTGGTATTGCATTGTTTTACTCATCCTCTCCACCACAGGAATGAGAGATGAGAAGTTCTCTTTGTAGCGGGGGTCGAGAAGAGTGAACACCCAGTAATCCGTGTTATCTAAAATGCGTATAACGCGAGGGTCGCGGGAAAGGCAGCCTAACATGAAGTCAGCCATGTGTGCCCAAGTACTAACAGGAAAGACGTTGATGTCGACATCAGGATGACTCTCCTTCTCCTCGTCCTCTTCTGCCCATCCACGCTGAACAGATGGAATTAAAGTTCCATGGGTACTACTCTTTGCAGCAGAGGCAACTGTCTCCAGCTCCTCCTCCTCCTCTTCATGGTCCAATTCGCGCTGAGATAACGAACTGTGGGTGGTCTGGCTATCACACTGTGTAATGTCCTCCCCATTTTCTCGTCTGCCACATTCAAAGCACCCTCCTTAATTGTGAGCAGCAATTGTTTGAGTAGACACAGCAGTGGGATGGTTACGCTGATAATAGCGTTATTGCCACTAACCATCTATGTGGATTTATCAAAGTTTTTTAAAACCTCAAAGAGGTCTGACATCAATGCCCACTCCTTGTGAATAGTGACAGTTGACTCGAAAGGCGACGACCATGTTGCAGCTGGTATTCCACAACTGCCCTCTGCTGCTCACAAAGCCAGGCCAACATGTAGAACGTAGAGTTCCAGCACGTGCTCACGTCGCACAACAGTCTGTGAGCTGGAAGCCGCAAGTGCTGCTGCAGCGCTGACAGATCGGCTGAAGCTGTGGACGACTTGCAGAAATGGGCACACACGCGGCAGGCCTTCACTAGTAGCCCTTGCAAATTGGGGTAGGTTTTGATAAACCGCTGAACCACTAAGTTTAAGACGTGGGCTAGGCATGGAATGTGTGTCAGGTTGCCGAGCTCCAAAGCTGCCACCAAGTTAAGGCCATTGTCAGACACAACCATGCCTGATTGTAGGTTGAGTGGCGAGAGCCACAGATCGGTCTTGTCCCTTATACCCTGCCACAGCTCTGCGGCAGTGTGCTGCTTGTCCCCTAAGAAGATCAGCTTCAGCACAGCCTGTTGACGCTTACCCACAGCAGTGCTACACTGCTTCCAGCTAGCGCCTGATGGCTAACTGCTGCTGGAGGTGGAAGTGGAGGAGGAGGCGGCAGAGGAGGAGAAGTGAGGGTTACAGTCAGTAACATAGCTGCTGACGGAGACACTGATGGACGTAAGGCCTACAATCCTGGGCGTGGGTAGCACTTGTGCCATCCCAGGGTACGACTCACTCCTGGCCTCCACAACATTCACCCAGTGTGCGGTCAGGGAAATGTAGCATCCCTGGCCACCAGCACTTGTCCATGGTGAAGTTGACCTTCCCAGTAAGTACGTTGGTCAGGTCACGGGTGATGTTCTGGGACACATGCTGGTGTGAGGCGGGCACGGCACACCGTAAAAAAATGTGGTGGCTGGGGACTGCGTACTGAGGGACGGCCGCTGACATCAGGCTGCGGAATGCCTCAGTGTCCACAAGCCTAAATGGCAACATTTCAAGGGCCAATAATTTCGAAAGTTGTGCAGTACTATGGCCTGTGGGTGGCTATTTCGCTTGCGTTCAAATGCCTGTGTTATCGACATTTGGACGCTGTGCTGGGACAGGGAAGTGGATGTTGTTGCTGACGGTTCATCAACACCAATAACCACCAGGGGACCCGCATTATGCAATAAAAAACAATTTTATTAATTACATCTTAAAAACATATCACAAGTAACAAATACAAAATAATGGCGGTAGTGCGGCACAATACCAAAAGTAGCTCATGCCCCTTTGAGGAAGCGGGAGCGAAACGCGCGTCGGGGTCTCGGCGCCGCCCTATGTCCGGACCTTGCTGTGTTTAGCATCTATTTTTTACAGGTATCCCTTTTTATGTACTGTTATGGTAGATTTGGATGTTGCACTTATCTGCCTGATATAAATATTACACTTTTTTGAAGGGGTACACTTGTTTAATATACAATAGCTTGCAAGATTCTTGTCATGGGTGGTTAGCCTGAGCTACTTTTGGTATTGTGCTGCACTACCGCCATTATTTTGTATTTGTTACTTGTGATATGTTTTTAAGATGTAATTAATAAAATTGTTTTTTATTGCATAATGCGGGTCCCTGGTGGTTATTGGTGTTGCTTATTTGTTGCCCTGCATGGTTCCATATTGTAGGTAGTTTTGGTGTTGCTGACGGTTCATGCAAAGGTGCTGGGCGAGGGGCATCCGGGCCTGCGCCTTCGACAGGGAATTGGCCAGCAGTGAGTAACACAAGGGAAGAGGAGGCAGTGGTGTGACCCGTAGACCCAAATTGCGGACTCAGGCGTTTGGCCCATTTATTAGGGTGCTTGGATGCCATGTGGCGGATCATGCTGGTGGTGGTGAGGTTGCTAGTGTTCACAGGAACAGGGCACAATATCTCAGGTCCCTCTTCAAGCGTGCTGGGTTCGAGGGTGAAATCTACTAGTGGCCCTGGAAAAAGCTACTCGGAATATCCGAGTGTGGGATCGCTCGTTTGGCAAGACTCTCCATGGTGGGAGGAAGGATGATCAGAGTGAGGATTCGGTTGACCAGACTCTTGGCTACAGAGACTGGACCTGGTGAAAGAGAGGGTGGTGCTTAACCGACTGGAAGCATTATCTCCAGCAATCCAACCGACCAACTGTTCGCATTGGTCCGACTTGGACAATGTTGTCCTGTGCTACCCAGCTAAGTTGGACATAAAGCTGGGTACGGTGGATGTTTTTTTTTTTTTCTGGTGCACTGGCAGCAGGCACAGTTTCATTGCGCCCAGGGCCACAGCCCTTAGTGCTCGCCTTCTTCCTATTAATGGTTTTGTCACTAGATTAGGCCCAGATCATTAAAATGTGCGCTACAGACACTGTTTTTGTATGTAATACAGTATATATCACAGAAAGCCACACACTATGGAGGCTAGATTATGCCCAGATAATTTAAATTTGCGTTAAAGAAACCGTTTTTGGATGGAGTACTGTATATGTTGCAGAAAGCCACACACTATGGAGACTAGATTAGGCCCAGATCATTTAAATTTGCGCTACAGACACTGTTTTCGAATGTAGTACTGTATATGTCACAGAAAGCCACACACTATGGAGACTAGATATGGCCCAAATTAGTTCAATTTATGCTAAGGAAATAGTTTTCGGATGCAGTACTGTATATGTCACGGATGTGTATTAAACGCACACAAATGTGTAAATGCAATAAATGTGGCGCTGATTATTTGAATTTACGCAAAAAGACACAGTCTGCTGATGATGTACAGTATATGTCACTAAAAAGTATTAAAGAAAAATATCTTGCTGCTATCAAACACACACACAGTAGTCCTTAAAAGGTCTTTGGGGTTGTGGGGAGTCGCTCTGGTAGACAGCGGTGCGGGTGCAGTTTAGAGGCAAAACAAGGAGTCCAGATTGTGCAACAAACAGTGTTTTATTCACACTTGCACACCATAAATGAAAAACAGTCTCTTTGGTGACAGTTCACACACAACGGAAATAACGTGGCAAAACAAAAACAGGCCAACACAGGGTCCAGTCACCTGGGTGGTTTAGGTGCGGGTTCACACCTAGCAGTCGGCCCAGCCGCAGGCGATTCCACCTTCAGGTTGCAGGGAAACACCACCTTGCTGAGCTCCGTCCTCCAGCACAGAGAACCCCACAGCCCTGTTAGCAGGCTCCAGGATAATCACCACCCAGACACAGCTGCTGGCTGTGTTTTATACCAGCCCAAAACCAGGACTGGACCGTGGGGAGTAGGCACCCACCCTACACTTTACCTACTCCCAGTAAGAGCCGGCCCGGATTAGCTTTGCAGCCAAACTAAGTAACAAAGTCTAGCAGCATAAGCTGCTGCAGACAAAAACCCGGCTCTCACCTCACCGAGGCCAGCAACCTCGGTGACACGTACCTGCCATCGCATATGATACCTTGCACCCTCTTACACACCCCCTTTGTTCAACCCTGAGGGGTGAACACACGTGAGGCAGTGGACGCGGGACAGGGCATCTGCGTTGCCCTGCAAGCGGCCTGCCCTGTGTTCCACGGAGAATTTGAAATTTTGAAGCGATAGGAACCACCTGGTGACCCGAGCATTCCTCTCCTTGGCCTGACTCATCCATTTGAGGGGAATGGTCGGTCACCAGACGGAACCTCCTCCCTAACAGGTAGTAGCGGAGACTTTCGAGTGCCCACTTGATAGCCAGGCACTCCCTCTCCACTATACTATATCTGGACTCGGCGGGGCTGAGCTTACGGCTCAGGAAGACAACGGGATGTTCTTCCCCGTTGACCTCCTGCGACAGTACCGCACCGAGGCCTACCTCCGAGGCGTCGGTCTGTACGACAAACTCCTTGTTGAAGTCGGGTGTCACCAAAACCGGGGACCCACACAGGGCCGACTTCAACGCGGAGAAAGCCTCCTCCGCCTTCTCACTCCAGCTAACCCTCCCAGACTTTCGCCCCTTCAACAGGTCTGTCAATGGCGCTGCTATTGTGGCAAAGTGGGGCACAAACCTCATGTAGTATCCTACAATCCCCAGGAACGACTTTACCTGCCTGGTGGTGACCGGTCGGGGCCAGTTACGAATGGCCTCTACCTTAGTTACCTGAGGTTTGATGACTCCCGCCCAATAACATATCCCAGATATTTTGTCTCCTCTAACCCTATGGAGCACTTCTTTGGGTTAGCGGTCAGTCCGGCTTTCCTCAGGGCATCCACTACCGCCTGCACCTTGGGTAAATGGCTTTCCCAGTCGGTGCTGTGGATGACTACATCATCTAAGTAGGCCGAGGCGTACCGGCGATGTGGTCGCAGCACTATGTCCATTAACCTTTGGAAAGTGGCGGGGCGCCATGCAGGCCAAAGGGTAACACCTTGTAGTGATACAGGCCCTGCGGGTAACAAATGCGGTTTTTCCTTAGCCGACTCCGTTAAGGGTACCTGCCAGTACCCTTTAGTGAGGTCCAGCACAGAAAAATAACGGGCTTGTCCTAAACTTTCAACAAGCTCGTCTACTCGGGGCATGGGATACGCGTCAAACTTGGATACTTCATTTAACTTGCGAAAGTCGTTGCAGAACCATAGCGTCCCATCCGGCTTGGGTATTAGGACTATGGGACTGGCCCACTCACTTTTCGACTCCTCAATGACATCGAGCTTCAACATTAACTGCACTTCCTCCGCGATGGCCCGCCGCCGAGCCTCGGGTACCCGGTATGGTTTTAACCGGACCTTGGCCTGAGGCTCAGTGGCGATGTCATGTCGGATGAGAGACGTGCGGCCAGGGAGGTCGAGAACACATCCGTGTTCCGACTGAGAACTCCTGACTTCCTGAACTTGTTTGGAAGACAGGCTGTCTGCAATTTTTACCGTGGTTACGGCTTCACAGGCCTCGAACTGTGGGGCTGGACCCTTTTCACCTAGAAGCCCTGGCCGGGGCTGTGGTCGTCGGCCGCGTCCCTATCTTTCCACGGCTTAAGTAAATTCACGTGGTACACCTGCTCCGGCTTGCGCCGCCTGGCTGGTGTACCTTGTAATTCACTTCCCCTACCTTCTCGATCACCTCATAGGGGCCCTGCCACCTAGCTAGGAATTTGCTGTCAAGGGTGGGTACCAGAACCAAAACCCGATCTCCCGGATTGAAGTCCCGTACCCGAGCCTGACGGTTGTACACCCTACTCTGGGCTTGTTGCGCTGCCTCCATATGCTCCCGGACCAAGGGCAACACCCTTTCCATCCGTTCCTGCATCTGGGCGACATACTCAATGACACTTTTGTGGGGGACAGGCTGTTGTTCCCATGCTTCCTTGGCGATATCCAACAGGCCCCGAGGTTGTCTGCCATAAAGCAGTTCGAAGGGCGAGAACCCAGTAGAGGCCTGGGGCACCTCTCGCACTGCGAACATGAGATAGGGCAGAAGCAGATCCCAGTCCTTCCCATCTCTAGACACCACCCTCTTTAACATATTTTTTAGAGTTTGGTTAAACCTCTCCACAAGACCGTCTGTTTGCGGATGGTAAGCGGACGTCCGTAACTGCTTTATACGCAACAATTTACACAGTTCCCTCATTACTTTGGACATAAAGGGGTCCCTTGGTCTGTCAGAACCTCTTTTGGCAGGCCCACACGGAAAACATCTCCATTAACTCTTTGGCAATGAGCTTAGCTGAGGTATGTCGCAGAGGCACCGCCTCCGGATACCGAGTGGCATAGTCGAGAACTACCAGAATGTGTTGGTGGCCCCTGGCAGACTTTGGTACAGGCCCAATTAAATCCATAGCGATTCGCTCAAACGGTACTTCAATAATTGGCAGAGGTACCAGAGGACTACGGAAATGTGGCTGGGGGCTAGTTATCTGACAGGTCGGACAGGACTTACAATAATTCTCTACCTCCTTGAACACACTGGGCCAATAAAATCGCTGCAGTATGCGGTCCTGGGTTTTCTGCCACCCCAGGTGTCCCCAAGAACATGTTGGTGGGCAAGCTCCATGACAAGCTTGCGATACGCTGTGGGCACCACCAACTGTTCAACAGGTTCGCCTCGGATTTGGTTCACCCGATACAACATATCCTGCAGAACAATAAATCGTGGGAACATTAATTCAGCCCCTGGTTTCTGGGGTTTCCCATCAATTTCCAGCACATTCTCCCAGGCCCTGGTTAGGGTTTGGTCCCGGTGTTGTGCGGTCCCAAAATTTTCCCCGGAGACATTGAGGTCTGCCAACTCAGGTCCCGGTGGCAAGTCCTCCGTGTCTCCCACCATTACACTCAGTGGGGTTGTCTCCCCCTCTACCGCTGGAGCAGTGGTCACCCCTACCGCCGGCCCTTCAGACTCGGGCTCCCAGGGTTCCAGGCCACTCGGGCTACCAGTGGTATCAGGCCACTCCACTAGGGTCACCCCTGTCTCGGGTCCCTCAGATACCTTTATTACCGGCCACAGCGCCGGAAAACCGGGGAAGTCCCTCCCAAGTATCAGTTCGTGTGGGAGTTTAGTAGCGACAGCCACCTCGTGGGTCCACCTACCAGCCGCGGTGGACAAAGTCACTAGTGCAGTGGGGTAGTCTTTCAGGTCTCCGTGGATGCACAGGACCCCGACTTTACGGCCAGTATACTCCACAGGCCATACAATGGCAGCCCTTACCAGGGAGACTAAACTCCCGGAGTCCAGCAGAGCCACCGCCAGAGAGTCTCCCACCTCTACCTGACACAGGTGGTTATGGTCCTGCACCTCACGGGTGCCAGTTGCGCACAGCTTCCGTGCATACAGGGAGTGACGACCCCGTAGTTCATATCCATCGGCTCATCCCGATGCGGACAGTCGGCCCTGATGTGGCCTGGCTCCTGACACCTCCAGCATACCACGGGAGGCGGACTCGCAGGGGGTATATTCCGTGCAGGCCGCTCTGTCGCCGGACGTCGGAACTGGGGCAGAGGCCTCCGGGGTTTGACTGACCCCTTCCCGCAAGAGTCCCCTGCAGGTTTCTGGTGGCCTCGTAGCGCTCCACCAGGTCGACCATCTCCAGGGCATTGGTGGGCGATACCTGGCCGATCCAGTGCTGGAGGGGATAAGGCAGGGCCCTCCAAAGATGTCCGCCAACAGTCGATCCAGCATGGCAGTGGGACTTAGTAGATCGGGCTGCAGCCACTTTTGCAGCCTGTGCAGCAGATCGTAGTACTGCGGCCTAGCGGGTTCAGTCGTTTTAAAGTCCCACTGGTGGACTCTTTGGGCGCGGACCAGCACGTTCACGCCCAGTCTGGCTAGGATCTCTCCTTTCACGGTGTCATAATCTGCCGCTTGGTCGTCCGACAAGTCGAAAAACACCTGCTGGGGTCCGGAAGCCAGGAACGGAGCGACCACCTCAGCCCACTGGTCACGGGGTAACTTTTCCCTCACGGCGACCTTCTCAAAAACCGCCAGGTACGTCTCAACGTCGTCTGCGGGGGTCATTTTTGGGATCGCCGCACGGACCGCTTTCCGGGCATCATGGACGTGGTGGGACGCTCCTGCCGCCTGTAATGCCATCACATGTTGTAGCAGTAGTTGGTTGGTCTCCCGCTGCTGCACGTTAGCCTCTATGAGAGCCTTCACAGCAGCCTCCATGTTGCCAGAAACTCCTGCTTGCAGCTTTGCTGGCTTAATATATTCCATGCACTTTAGAAAAACAAAACTTCGGCGTTCACGCCAGCCTCACTGCGCATGCCCGCATCCTCCACCAAATGTGGGGAGTCGCTCTGGTAGACAGCGGTGCGGGTGCAGTTTAGAGGCAAAACAAGGAGTCCAGATTGTGCAACAAACAGTGTTTTATTCACACTTGCACACCATAAATGAAAAACAGTCTCTTTGGTGACAGTTCACACACAACGGAAATAACGTGGCAAAACAAAAACAGGCCAACACAGGGTCCAGTCACCTGGGTGGTTTAGGTGCGGGTTCACACCTAGCAGTCGGCCCAGCCGCAGGCGATTCCACCTTCAGGTTGCAGGGAAACACCACCTTGCTGAGCTCCGTCCTCCAGCACAGAGAACCCCACAGCCCTGTTAGCAGGCTCCAGGATAATCACCACCCAGACACAGCTGCTGGCTGTGTTTTATACCCAGCCCAAAACCAGGACTGGACCGTGGGGAGTAGGCACCCACCCTACACTTTACCTACTCCCAGTAAGAGCCGGCCCGGATTAGCTTTGCAGCCAAACTAAGTAACAAAGTCTAGCAGCATAAGCTGCTGCAGACAAAAAACCCGGCTCTCACCTCACCGAGGCCAGCAACCTCGGTGACACGTACCTGCCATCGCATATGATACCTTGCACCCTCTTACACGTCTTTGAAAAGCTTTTGGTAGTAAAAATAGCAAATTTCTCTCCCTGCACTATCTGTCCCTTCCTCAGCACAGATGTCCCTGAGTCTGATAAATTTAGCGCTGGTAAAAATATATTGCTGCTCTCAAACATACACACAATAGTCCCTAAAAGGACTTTTGGGTCTTTGAAAAGCTTTCTTAGAATAAGAACTGTGAATTTCGCTTCCTACACTGTCTTTTCCTTCCTACGCTCTTCTCTCCCGGACCATGACTGATCCGAGCACCCGATGACGTGTTTCGGCCAGCCAATCACTGTAATGCCAGTAGCTAACATGGCTACAGCATTACAGTGAAGGGCATTATTCATCTGCATGTTTATTGGCTGCTTAGAAGGCGGCAAACGTGCGGGGAGGAGACTCGAGCATTGCATCATGTGCCGCCATGTGCCGAGCATAGCGATGCTCGAGCCGAACCGGTATTCGGCAGAGCATGCTCGCTCATCACTAGTAAAATGTACAGTAGATTAGCTTTCTGAGCAGATCTCAGTGTGGTGAAGCTATAGTACACAGAGTATATGATACGTAGATACTAGGACACAGCTCCAGGTCACAGCTCTGCTCTCAGTGTGTCTAGCTCTGTCAATCAAGAGGAGAGGGAGTGTGCAGAACACAGGGGGTGTTCCAAAGCAGTGCTCAAAGGATTCAGTCCTGCCTCCTGCTAGAACTTTTCATTTGCATATGAATAAAACACAGATTTCTCTGGAGCTGTTTAGCATAGACAAAAGGAAGGTATTGTTTTAATCAGCATGATGAGCCCTACCAGGCAGTATGTCTGGTTTAATAGGGTTGATCCTGGCTTTAATGTTTGTGTGTTTGGTTAAAAGAGATGCACACTGTCCCCCATAACAGTGACCTCCACAGCGGTCTGACCACCTAAAAGTGACCTCCACAGTATTCCCCCTTTTAGCTACCTCTACAGAGGCCCACCCTCTTAACAGTGACCTCTGCAGCACCCGCCTGGATAACTGTGACCTCCACAGAAGCCCACAAAATTAACTGTCACCCCCACAGTGCCCTACCCCCGTAATAGTGACCTCCACAGCGGCCTGACCACCTAAAAGTGACCTCCACAGTATTCCCCCTTTTAGTGACCTCTACAGAGGCCCACCCTCTTAACAGTGACCTCTGCAGCACCCGCCTGGATAACTGTGACATCCACAGAAGCCCACAACATTAACTGTCACCCCCAAAGTGCCCTACCCCCTTAATAGTGACCTCCACAGTAGCCAGTCCCCTTAACAGAGACCTCCAAAGCGCCTCTCCCCATTATAAGTGACTTGCACAGCACCACACCCCTTTAACATTAGCCGCCACAATGCCCACCCCCTGTACTGTGACTTCCACAGTGCCCCACCCCCTTAAATGTGACCTCCACAGCTCCCCAACCCCTTGCTCCACCCCTTAAAGGGGTTGTGTCCCTTCAGTAAATAGTGTTTATTATGTAGAGGAAGCTAATACAAGTCACTTACTAATGTCAGTGAGGTGAAGACTGCAAGCTTCTATTGGCCAATAAGGGTCATATGACGTATGGCAGTTAAGATATGATGAAAAGACCTGCCTGCTTCTACTGGCTAAAATGCGTCATCATGGTGCCATATTTGCATTTTTTGGGAATATCTCAAGAAGGATAAGTCCTAGTGAGCTGAGCGCTTTATGAAAACCTTCCCACACACCGATGTACCTATGAGCCACCAAGACAGACAACAAACAGAAATTCATTTTTATATATAAGATAAGAGATAAAAGATAGATAAAGGTAATACATATTGACTCAAATTTACTACTAACATGAAGTACAAGGTGTCACGAGAAAACATTCTCAGAATCACATTCCAAAGCACATAAAATGACACATGTCAGATTCTGAAAATTTGGCTTGGTACATAAGTAGAGTTGAGTGTACACCTGGAAGTTCGGGTTTGCCGGGTTCGGCCGAACTTCGTTGCAAAGTTCGAGTTTGGGACCCGAACTTGAAGTCAATAGGGACCCGAACTTTTGGGAACTAAAATGGCTCTAAAAATGTCATGGAAAGGGCTAGAGGGCTGCAAACGGCAGCAAAATGTGCTTAAGAGCATGGCAAGTGCTCTGCAAACAAATGTGAATAGGGAAATAACTTAAAATAAAATAAATAAAAATTAAAAATAACAATCTTGAACTAGGAGGAGGAGGTGGATGTGGAGTAGGAGGTTGAGGAGGCAGTGACCGTGGCGGTGGAGGTGGAAGTGGAGGAGGTAGCCAACACAGTTTTTTTTTTTTGTTTTTTGTTTTTTAATTTGGGTAGCCCCCAAAAAATTGGGACATGTAAAAAAATAAAACAAAGAATAAGTGCACTTGAGTACAAGAATGGATGGTTGAGGCTGGTATAAATGTTTATTCTGCACAAGGTACAGACAAGTCTTGTGGGATCCATGCCTGGCTCATTTTAATGAACGCAAGCTTGTCCACATTAGCTGCGGCTGCGCTTGTCTGTTATAACGCCCCCTGCCGTGCTAAATACACTTTCAGACAATACACTGGCTGCAGGGCAGGCCAGCACCTCCAAGGCGTAAATGTCAAGCTCAGGCCATGTGCCCAATTTGGAGACCCAGAAGATGAATGGAGCAGACCCATTAGTCAGTACGTGTAGGCGTGTGCACAGTGGCGTACATATAGGGGTCGCAGGGGTCGCAGTTGCGACCGGGCCCGGCACCCCAGGGGGCCCGGCCGCCTGCGGACCCTTGGCCCCAGCCCCCAGCTGCTGCGCTAAGTAATGCTGACAGTTTGACAATACTGCCGCTTGCCGCGGTCAGGAGCGAGCACAGCGTCAATTCCCGCGAGACCTGTGAACTCCTGGGTGCCTGCGGCAGGTCTCGTGACGTGAGCGTTGAGCCAGCAGCAGACAGGACCTGACGCGGGAGACGGAGAGTCAGGACTCACGAGGAGCCAGCCCAGAAGCCGGAGAGGAGGAGCCAGTGCCGCCCCACAGTGCAGCCGGTAAGGAAAGTTGGTGAATGCAGCAGAGCACTCAGAAGGTGACCTGGTTAAAGCAATCCTTGAGGGCCCTGGTAGATGAGCTGTGGGGGGGGGGTAGAGGAGAGGAGATGACCTGGTGTGGGGGGGAGAGAGGAGATGACCTGGTGTGGGGGGGGGAAGGAGATGACCTGGTGTGGGGGGGGGGGGAGAGGAGATGACCTGGTGTGGGGGGGGGGAGAGAGGAGATTACCTGGTGTGTGGGGGGGGGGCGGGGGGAGAGGATAAGGCCTCGTGGGAAGGGGGGAGAGGAGATAGGAGAAGACCTGGGGGGGGGGTCGTTAAAGGCTTGAGGGCCCTGGAAGATGAGCTGGTGGTTAAAGCAATTCGCTCAGAGGTAGAGCTTGGTAGGACAGCAAGATTGTGCGGTACAGTCTAATTTTGGATGACAGTGGTACTATTGGGAGGCATGTTGGGTGAATGGTAGAGGAGGTAGTGGCGGTGGCGGGTTGAGGGGGGGGGGGGCCCCATGGATCGGTTTCGCACCGGGGCCCCATGGATTGTGTGTACGCCTCTGCGTGTGCACACATACTGCTCCACCATGTTGCTGAAATGCTGCTTCCTGCTAAGATGTTGGATATCAGCTGCTGGTGCTGGTTGTTGTGGCGTGGTGACAAAGCTTTTCCACATTTCTGCCATGCTAACCCTACCTTCTGAGGTGCTGGTGGTGCCCCGGCTGTGTTGGCGACCTCTTCCTCCTCCTCTGTCTTCGCCTTGTGCTTCCACTGAGGCCCCGGTGTCAAGTAGGAATGAGTCAGCAGCGCGTCTACCAGCATGCGCTTGTACTCACGCATCTTCCGATCACGCTCCAGTGAGGGAATTAAGGATGGCACGTTGTCCTTGTAACGGGGATCCAGCAGGGTGGCCGCCCAGTAATCAGCACAAGTTAGAATGTGGGCAACTTGGCGGTTGTTGCGCAGGCACTGCATCATGTAGTCGCTCATGCGTGCCAGGCTGCCCAGAGGCAACAAAAAGCTGTCCTCTGTGGGTGGTGTATCGTCTGTATCCTCGTTATTCCCCCAGCCATGCTGCAGTGATGGCCCGTAGCTGCTTTGGGTGCCACCCTGCTGTGAACACGGTTTCTCCTCATCCTCCCCCTCCTCCTCATCCTCCAGAACTGTGCCCTGGCTGGACAATTGTGTACCTTGCCTATGTTGGTGCAGGAACCCACCCTCTGAGCCACTTGTGAATGACTGGCCTGACAACCTTGGAAATGATCCCTCTTCCTCCTCCTCTTCCTCCTTTGCCACATCCTCTTCCATCATCACCCAAAGCGTTTTTACAAGGATACATAGCAGTGGGATAGTAACGCTGAGAACGGCATCATCGGAATTGGCCATGTTGGTGGAGTAGTCGAAACAGTGCAAAAGGCACACAGGTCTCGCATGGAGGCCCACTCAGTGGCGGTGAAGTGGTTCCGCGCTTGCTGCAGCTAAAACTCTACTATCGACTGCTGCTGCTCACACAGTCTCTCCAGCATGTGCAAGGTGGAGTTCCACCTTGTGGGCATGTTGCATATGAGGCGGTGAGCGGGAAGGTCGAAGTTATGCGGCAGCGCAGACAGGCGAGCAGCAGCAGGGTGAGAATGCCAAAAGCACGCACACAGACGGCCCGCACTTTCTGCAGCAGCTGTGACATATTGTGGTAGTTTTTCAGGAATTTCTGCACCACCAAATTCAGCACATGCGCCAGGCAAGGGATGTGCGTCAAACCGGCTAGGCCCAGAGCTGCTACAAGATTTCTCCCATTATAGCACACCACCAGGCCGGGCTTGAGGTTCAGTGGCACCAACCACTTATCGGTCTGTTGTTCCATGCCCATCTATAGCTCCTGCGCGGTGTGGGGTTTGTCTCCCAAACAGATGAGTTTCAAAACTGCCTGTTTTCATTTTCCCCTGGCTGTGCTGAAGTTTGTGGTGAAGGTGTTACGCTGACCGGATGAGGAGGTGTTAGGAGGAAGATGAGTAGGAGGAGGAGGCAACAGGAGGCAAAGAGAAATGCCCTGCAATCCTCGGTGGCGGAAGGATATGCGCCAAACAGCTATCCATCTCTGGCCCAGCCACCATTTCATTTACCAAGTGTGTTGTTAGGGAGATATAATGTCCCTGTCCCTGCCCGTGCTTACTGGTCCACGTATCTGTAGTTATGTGGACCTTGCCACAGATTGCGTTGTGCATTGCACACCTGATTTTGTCTCCCTCTTTTGCTGTGCTGGTGGCTCTGTGTGACCACTGCCTCTCCCTCCGAACTGCACAGGTCACTCGCATGACCTTGATTCCATATGGGGTATAGGACCTCATCGTCCTCCACATCATCTTCCACCCAGTCTTCCGCCCTGCCCTCCTTGTCAGTTTGCACACTGCAGAAAGCCGCAGCAGTTGGAACCTGTGTTTCGTTATCATCAGAGATGTGCTGCGGTGGTCTTTCCATGTCCTCATCCCCAAACATAAGTGGTTGAGCATCGGTGCACTCAATCTCTTCCACTTCTAGGGCAGGGCTAGGTGGATGGCCCTGGAAAACTCTGCCAGCAGAGCCATCAAAAAGCATAAGAGACTGCTGCATGACTTGGGGCTCAGACTGCTTGGCTGATTTGCAAGGGGGTGAGGTGCTAGATAAATGCCCAGGGCCTGCAGGTCCCAACTCTGACCTTTCAGCGGTGGACCGGGTGGGAGACAATGTGAAGGTACTGGAGACACTGTCAGCCACCCAATCTACTAGCGACTGTACTTGTTCTGGCCTCACCATTTGTAGAGCTGCATTCGGGCCTACTAAATAAGGCTGAAGGCTCTGTCGTCTATGCGCACCTGAGCAAGGTGTTTCATTTGGGCGTGTAGCTGGCACAGATCGTCCTCCACGTCCTCTCCCTGCAACAGGAGCAACACCAACACCAGTAGCACCACGAACAGGGCCACATCCCTTATTTGATGCTCTCCTCATTTTTAGAGGTCACCCACCGAAGTAACAGACGTTTTTACTTAATTTAGTTCCCTGTCAGCTATGCAGAGCAGGGGTTTTTCACCGGAAAAACTGGGTTCATGTCACCCACCAATGGAACAGATGATTTTTCGAAATTTACTTCCCTGTCACCTATGCAGAGCAGAGTTTGTATATGACAAAACTTGGTTAATGTCACCTAAGAATGTAACAGATGATTTTTAGATATTTACCTCCCTGTCACCTATGCAGAGCAGGGGTTTGTATACGTCAAAAATGGTAAAATGTCACCCACTAACAAAACAGACGATTTTTTGAGATTTACGTCCCTGTCACCTATGCAGAGCAGGGGTTTGTATACCGCAAAAATGGTGATATGTCACCCACCAATGGAACAGACGATTTTTACAAATTTACGTCCCTGTCACCTATGTAGAGCAGGGGTTTGTATACTGCAAAAATGGTTCAATGTCAACCACCAATTTAGTAGACCAATTGTAGAAATTAATTTCCCTGTCACCTATGCAGAGCAGGGTTTTTTTGACCGCAAAAATAGGTTAATGTCACCCAACAATGTAACACACACATTTTTGAAAGTTATTGCCCTGTCTGCTATGTAGATCAGGGGTATAAAACCGCAAAACATTGGTTAATTTCACTCAACAATGGAACAGACGAATTTTTGAAACTTACTGCCCTGTCTGCTATGCAGTGCAGGCCGCAAAGGTACTTTATCGCCCAAATAAGGTGTTTTTTTCACACACAATGAAACAGATGGATTTAAGTGTATTTCTTTCACTAGCAGAAATGCAGCACAGGCTGCAAGTCTACTATCTAGAATAAAAAGTGTGTTTTTTACAAAAAACAATATACCAGCAGTATTTAACAGTTTAATTGGACTGTCTGAAATGCAGCGCAGGCCACAAATGTACTATCTAGCACAAAAAGTGTGTTTTTGGCAAATAATTATGTAAATGCAGAATGTTACGGTTTTATTGGAATATTAGAAATGCACCGTAGGCCATTAATGTGCTATCTAGCACAAAAACTGTGTTTTTTTAAAACAACTATATAAATGCAGTATGTTACGGTTTTATTGGAATATTAGAAATGTAGCATAGGCCGCTAATGTGCTATATCTAGCACTAAAACTGTGTTTTTTGCAAGCAACTATGTAAATGCAGTATGTTACGGTTTTATTAAAACATTAGAAATGCAGCGTAGGTCGGTAATGTGCTATTTAGCTCAAAAACAGTGTTTTTTGCAAACAACTATGTAAATGCTGTATGTTACGGTTTTATTGGAATATCAGAAATGCAGCGTAGGATGCAAATTTGCTATCTAACACAAAAAGTGTGGTTTTTTATAGCATCAATGTAAATGCAGTATGTTACGGTTGTATTGGACTGTCAGAAATGCAGCATAGTGCACAAATTTGCTATCTAGCACAAAAAATTAGCTTTTTTTATAGCAGCAATGTAACTGCAGTATGTAACGGTTTAATTGGACTGTCAGAAATGCAGCATAGCCCATGAATTTACTATCTAGCAAAAAAGTGTGATTTTTATATCAACAAGGTAAATGCAGTATTTAATGGTTTTAATGGACTGTCAGATATACAGTGCCTGTTGCAGACAGATAAAAATTCGCTTTTGGTCACAAAAAAATATGTGACAGACTAATGTAATTGAATAATTTTCACTGCCAAGTATGCACTGCAGGCTGCAGGGGTACTTGACCGGCCAAAAAAGGGAATTTGTCCTCCACTGAGCAGAACAGAATTAAAGTAATGTCTCTGGCACACATGCAGTTCACATGCAGTTGCAAGTGCACTGCACTTGCAAAAATGGCCGCCGACACACACCGAACTAGCAGATGGATTAAAAGTTATTTTTCAGTGTCACTGGGCTCAGGGCTGGGTACAAAAAAGAAATTCAACATAATTTTTCCCTAATCTCTCCCTCACAGCAGCAGCAGCATCCTATCCCTACACTGAGAAGAGCAGAGTGACGTGCAGTGCTACGTGACACCAGCCTATGTAGAAGCTGGGTCACATGCTGCTCTTGGCTAATCACAGCCATCCATTAGTAGGCATGGCTGTGATGGCTTCTAAGGGCAAACTAGTGAAAAAGCACCAAGAAATTACCGAACACCGAACCTAAACTTTTATGGAAATGTCCGGGTTCGGCTCCGGGTACCAAAAACCCTAAAGTTTGGTACGAACCCGAACTTTAAAGTTCGGGTTCGCTCAACCCTATCCATAAGGTATAGTATCTGTTTAGTAATCTGCACATCAGCCTACTGAGCTAGATAGCATGGTCATACATCTTCAGTTCCATTT
>CM065597.1:16754070-16809593 GCA_033119425.1 Bufotes viridis | reverse complement strand
CATTACTGGACTGTAGCTGTCTGTGACAGCAGCAGTGCAGGGGGCAAGCTTTAATCCACTGTGTTTTTGCAGCGCTTGGAATAAAGAGCTGCCATGGCGGTATGCTATACACGTGCTGGCTGCACGGGGTATTTGCAGATAGCATGTACAGTGGAGGAAATAATTATTTGACCCCTCACTGATTTTGTAAGTTTGTCCAATGACAAAGAAATGAAAAGTCTCAGAACAGTATCATTTCAATGGTAGGTTTATTGTAACAGTGGCAGATAGCACATCAAAAGGAAAATCAGAAAAAATAACTTTAAATAAAAGATAGCAACTGATTTGCATTTCATTGAGTGAAATAAGTATTTGAACCCCTACCAACCATTAAGAGTTCTGGCTCCCACAGAGTGGTTAGACACTTCTACTCAATTAGTCACCCTCATTAAGGACACCTGTCTTAACTAGTCACCTGTATAAAAGACACCTGTCCACAGAATCAATCAATCAAGCAGACTCCAAACTCTCCAACATGGGAAAGACCAAAGAGCTGTCCAAGGATGTCAGAGACAAAATTGTAGACCTGCACAAGGCTGGAATGGGCTACAAAACCATTAGCAAGAAGCTGGGAGAGAAGGTGACAACTGTTGGTGCGATTGTTCGAAAATGGAAGGAGCACAAAATGACCATCAATCGACCTCGCTCTGGGGCTCCACGCAAGATCTCACCTCGTGGGGTGTCAATGGTTCTGAGAAAGGTGAAAAAGCATCCTAGAACTACACGGGAGGAGTTAGTTAATGACCTCAAATTAGCAGGGACCACAGTCACCAAGAAAACCATTGGAAACACATTACACCGCAATGGATTAAAATCCTGCAGGGCTCGCAAGGTCCCCCTGCTCCAGGAAGGCACATGTGCAGGCCCGTCTGAAGTTTGCCAATGAACACCTGAATGATTCAGAGAGTGACTGGGAGAAGGTGCTGTGGTCTGATGAGACCAAAATAGAGCTCTTTGGCATTAACTCAACTCGCTGTGTTTGGAGGAAGAAAAATGCTGCCTATGACCCCCAAAACACCGTCCCCACCGTCAAGCATGGGGGTGGAAACATTTTGCTTTGGGGGTGTTTTCTGCTAAGGGCACAGGACAACTTATTCGCATTAACGGGAAAATGGGCGGAGCCATGTATCGTGAAATCCTGAGCGACAACCTCCTTCCCTCTGCCAGGAAACTGAAAATGGAGTCGTGGATGGGTGTTCCAGCACGACAATGACCCAAAACATACAGCAAAGGCAACAAGGAGTGGCTCAAGAAGAAGCACATTAAGGTCATGGAGTGGCCTAGTCAGTCTCGGACCTTAATCCAATCGAAAACCTATGGAGGAGCTCAAGCTCAGAGTTGCACAGAGACAGCCTCGAAACCTTAGGGATTTAGAGATGATCTGCAAGAGGAGTGGACCAACATTCCTCCTAAAATGTGCGTAAACTTGGTCATCAATTACAAGAAGCGTTTGACCTCTGTGCTTGCAAACAAGGGTTTTTCCACCAAGTATTAAGTCTTTTTTTGTTAGAGGGTTCAAATACTTATTTCACTCAATGAAATGCAAATCAGTTGCTATCTTTTATTTAAAGTTATTTTTTCGATTTTCCTTTTGATGTGCTATCTGCCACTGTTACAATAAACCTACCATTGAAATGATACTGTTCTGAGACTTTTCATTTCTTTGTCATTGGACAAACTTACAAAATCAGTGAGGGGTCAAATAATTATTTCCTCCACTGTATATAGCCGTATGGCAGTCGTGAAGGGGTTAAGATTGAAATTGAAACACCAAGAAGGAAAAGTCCTGGAATCACGGAAATCACAGAATCGCTAATGATAAAAAAAAGTAATAAAAATATTCAAAACATCTCAATTTATTCAGTATCGAATATGAGCACCACGCATATAATTACACACACCTACAAGCCTTGGCATGCTATCAATTAGGTTATAAATGGTTGTCTGAGGAAAGTTCTGCTGAATGCACTTAAGCATGCAGATCATCAAGATCCACTGCTGGCAGCGCCCTTTGCAATTGCAGAACGATGACATCACAGATGTGCTCAATGGGAGAAGTGGTGGCATGAGGTCAATTGAACACCTGTAGCTGGACGTCTGGCTCAGTGTTGTGCAAACTCCTTCTGATGGTTTGTGTCGACAATGTTTGCGGTTCCAGGCTTGGGTCGTGATGTCCAATTTCAGTTATGCTACAGAGTGGACTTGATGCAATTTTTGAGGTTTCATCAGGGCCGGCGTTGGGGGGGGGTCGCAAACTGGGCAATTACCTCAGGGGCCCCCTGCTTCAGTGCTGCTGTTCAGCTGAACGTAAGAGGAAGCAAACGGGTGGACAGCTGAACAGCGGGGGGGGGGGGCAGTGAAGGACCTGCGATGACCTCACCATCATGTGATCAGAACAGGAGGCGGAGCTTAGCAGTGCAGTCAAGTAGAGAAGACCACCAGTGATGCCTGTGAAGGAGTATGTCCTGTTATGTAATATCAGAGTACATTACAAGAGAAAGTATGAGGAGAGGACTACGTCCAGCTTGTTATGTAATATCAGAGTACATTTTAAGAGGAGAGGACTACAACTCTCAGCATGTCCAGGCCATTATTATATAATATCAGGGTACATTACAACACCCTGGATATGCTGGGAGTTGTATACCTCTTCTTACAATGTACTCTGATATTACATAATAACTGCTTGGATATACTGGGAGTTGTAGTGCTCGCTTATACCTCCTCTTGTAATGTATTCTAATATTACATAATAACAGCTTGAACATGAAGGGAGTTGTAGTCCCCCTGTAATGTTCTCTGATATTAAATAATATTGGCCTCTTCTGTTATACCTACTACAGTAATGTGCTCATAATTAGGCCTCATGCACACGGCCAGAGGGTCCGCAATGTGCTTCACTTGAATGGGTCCCAAATCCGGAGCTGCATCGCGAGCAGAGGCACAGAAACCCAAGGAAGCACTATGGAGTGCTTCCGTGGTGTCTCTGTCCATGCCTCCGCACCGCAAAAAAATACAACATGTTCTATGTTTTTGCGGTGTGGACGGATCATGGACCCATTCAAGTTGAATGGGTCTCGATTCGTCCCGGCCGCCACACGGATGGTGACCGTGCATTGGGGTCTCCGCAAATTGCGGTCCCCAATGCATGGAATGGCTATGTGCATGAGGCAATTAATGGCAATTTCTTACTTTTTTCCTTAGTTTTTCAAACCAGGCCCCCCACTTATCAGCTGTTTGAGAAGGCAGCTGCACTCGCAGTAGCACTGTGGCCTTCTCCAGTTTTCCCTAGACCATGTGACGTCACGTTCATCGGTCACATGACCTAGGTGCAGCTCAGCCCCATTAAAGTGAATGGGTCTGGGCTGCGATACCAAGCACAGCTGCTATACAATGTAAGGTGCTGTGCTTGGTGAGGTAAGAGAAGGCTGCGGCACTACTGTGAGCTCTCCTGCCATCTCAAGCATCTGATCAGCAGGGTTCCCAGGTGCCGGACCCCCACCGATCAGATACAGATTTTTTGCTAATAGCCTCACTATTCACTAGGGTGAGTTTTTTTGTCTTTCTTGCTTCTTCAAAAAAAATCAGCAGGATCAATTTACAGGATTATGGGCTGGATGGACAGATGTCTATTTTCAGCCTTACTGACAATGGGGTACATATATTAAGACTGGCATTTTAGACGCCGATGTTAATAACCTCTATACCTGGCAGTGGATCCGACGGAGTTATGAAGAGTTTCCTGCCTCTACATAACTCCGCCACTTCTAAATGTAAGACTGCTGACTTGCTGTCTTACATTTAGACCATTTTCCACTCCTAAAATCCCCTTTTCCGCCCATGTCAAGCCCAATTTTTAGACCTGGTGCGAGTGAGGAGAAGTTGCAGATAGCTGTGCAAAAGTCCTTTGGTCCAATCTGCACCAGAAATACTCTTAATTTAGGCGGGTTTCTTTTTGATAAATGACCCCCTGTTACTATTTTACTATATTGGAGCATTTGGCGTTTTTTTTTCAAAAGCTTTGACAACATCCCCTATACATGGGAAAGCATTATAAAGAAGACACTAATGGTAAACCAGACTGTGTCCAAAAACACCGGAAAAAATGCTTCAAAGGCTGAAGATGGCCAAAATAAAACACAACACTTATTTTACCTGTAGATAATCTGTGTAAGGACCCTAAGGCGCACAATCATAGGGTGAAAACTTCCAGGACAGAGTGAGAACATGACAATAAACAAAAACAGTAATTCTTTCTAATATTATTTTTCCCTCTGACATCCAGGATGTCCCAAGATCCTCGGTAAGTCAACCTGGAGTACAAGAAAAACTAACTGCGAAGTTGCATTAAAAACTCCGGTCCCATGGGTGATCATCCATCATACAGCCACCCCGACCTGCAAGACAAGAGCTACTTGCACCACACAGCTCAAGAACATTCAAAACTATCACATTCAGACTAGGACATGGTGTGATATTGGTTACAAGTTAGTATTGAGCTTTGTAATTCGTGACTGCGGTGGTGGGGATGTTGGGGGTGGGCATGGATACCTTTTTATTCTGATACAGGTTTTACACTGTGTGCAGGAAAATTTTATCTTTGACCATAAAAATATTTAGTTTCCAAAATGTCTCCTTGGGCAGCAATTAATGGTAATGCTAATGTAGGCACTTCGGGGCAGACATACAGAACATTGTGATGGGGCATATGTTTCCCCAAGGCTCATGAACTTATATTCAATTTTATTCAGCAGAGGGTGAATGTCAAGGCTGGCCTTAAGGCCCTATTACACCTGAAGATAATGGTGAAGACCATCGCTTACAAGCATTACATATGAACACTAGTTTGCAAGGATCTGGCCGTGTAATACTGCCATCGATTACTGGATGAATGAGCAAACGCTCAGTCATCGTGTAATGGGAATGTTTTAGCAGGTTTAAAAATCCTCGTTTGTCAAACAGTGATTTATTATGGGGACGAGCAATCAGACGAGCTTCATCTGCAGGTTAATAGGACCCTTAGGGATGTGTGACCCTTGAGGCTGCACAATCAGCCATTCCTGCTAAATGGACACAACAGATAATCTGGCACCTTAAAGGGCATCTGTCAGCAGTTTTGTACCCTGGCTGACCTGCTGCATCTGCGTCGGTCCTATGTTCATATGTGCCCGCATTGCTGAGAAAAATGATGTTTTAACATTTGCAAATAAGCCTGTAGGAGCAACTGGGGCGTGGCCATTACACTTAGAGGCTCAACTTTGTATGCAAATACCACACCCTCTCCGCTTTGATTGACGGGGCCAGGGGTAAGGACATTTACACTGCGTGTCCCTGTCAGTCAAAGTGCAGAGGATGCACCTGTTACAGAGAGAGCAGAGCCTCTAGGAATAATGGCAATAGCATATTTTAAGTTTCATGGAATGGATCAATACAAAATTAAATGTTTTCCCTGATTGTTTCACAGCTTTCTCATTGGCAATGATGGCAACATATATGAAGGTCGTGGCTGGACAAAACGTGGGGCTCATGCCAAAGATTACAACCATAAGTCCATTGGGATCGCTTTTATTGGAGACTTTCAGAGTAAGTAGAGAAATCGGTGACATGAAGGTTGTGTGGACCAAGTAACTCAATTTTTCTTTCTCTTAAAAGCATTTTCCTACGTTAACAAGTAGTGGCGTATTACTATGATATGCCATCATTTACTGAATAATGGAGGTCTTAATGGTGGGGTCTCCATGATTCTCAGAAGGATCCAGCAGGGGTTCTGGTATTTTAGCTGCATGGAATAGTGCTGCAGACTGCACAATTCCACAGAGAGGTCAGGTAAAAAAGTGCAATGCAGTTTTTTTTGTTTTTATTTAAGACGGACATCCAGTGGCATCCATTCTGTGGGTCTGTTTAATGAATGCACAAGCGCCTTTCCTAGCTCATATGGTAGCTGACTACTAAGATGCAGTATGAAAGGCCATGAGTAAAGCACAGAAGCCCTTTCAGATTTTTGCTTGGTCCTACACCCACTCCTAACATAGAGTAATCCATAACATTACAGCCTGTACTACAGCCCTGCATTTACCAGAATCGGGTGGGCATATATATATATATTTTTTTTTAGGGGTCAAGTAAGCGCTAAGCATTGAGTAATCAGTTTCCAATAAACATATGTGCAGTTCTCAGGCTGATGGTGGGCAGTCATTTTTAGGCCACGTGTAGCACAAGTTTACCAAAAAGTTTTACTAAGGGCTCATGAACATGGTCGTAGCTGTTTTTGTGGTCTGCAAATTGCGGATCTGCAAAGCATGGATACCGGCCGAGTTTGTTTCGCATTTAGCGTCTCCCTTGGTTGAACTTGATGGACTTATGACTTTTACAAACGATTAACTATGTAACTATGTAAGAGAGACAGTAGCATTATTTTCTTTCTCCTTATAAAAAGAATGGGTAGAGTAAGACAATTTTATATATAAACCATCTGGGACCTTCACCGATTGGGAAATCAAGAACGACCAGTTTTTGGATGTAGATGGCGATACATACGCTTCCACTCCCCACTATAATTGATAGAAGATACAGAAACCTATGAATGAATGCACTGGGCTACTTGCAGATCTCACATTTATTCAGTGTAGATTGAGCACACATACACACCTCCTGTCTGCTAAGACTGGGTTTACACATTCTATTTGTTGTCGCTGTAAAAATATCATGAAAGCCTGTTTTTACTGTGATTGCTGCAGTTTTGTGATGTGGTAATTGTCCATGCAGCCTTTGCAAGAAAAACACATTTATTTAAGATTCTTCACCTGTAAAAAATCATGGTAAAAATTCATGCATTTCTGTCATGCGTTTGTTGTAGTTTTTTGTTTCTGTGAAAAAATAAAATGCGACAGGTAAGACGACCGCCAGAATGGGGGAGGTTTTTTATGGTATGTGAAAGTTATATCATTTAATTGTTTTTGCGAAGAAGATGCAGGGACATAAGGAAAAGAAGAAAATGAAAATTCATTTTCACTGAATATTCTTCACACTGTTCTTTTTCCTCCACCGTACCTCACATTTTCTTTGTTCTCCCCCTGAAATCAGAGAGACTTCCATCTCAAGCCGCCATAAACGCAGCCAAACGTCTCATCCAATGTGGGGTCGCTCTCAAGAAGATCAGAAAGAACTACACCCTAAAGGGTCATCTCAATGTTGGGAGCACTGCGTGTCCTGGAAATGCTTTATATAATAACATCAAAAAATGGCCCAGGTTCAAGGCTGGCAAGGAGTCATTGCCATAGGGGTCAATGCATACTGCAAGAATTGTAGCAGAATAAAGCTGCATGCTGCGCTTATGGTGTCTCCTGTTATTTAAACGCAACTGGGGAAAACATAAAAAAGAAAATTCATAATAAACTATAGGTCTATACATTCAAAATGAGCCCATTATAGAGCTCCTTAAGTTGCTGTTCATGGTTTCTCAGTGGTATTCTTTATATGCACCAATAAACATCTATAGGTGCTTTCTTCTCCTGAGAAAAAGTCAGGGGTGAACTGGGAACGTAGGCCGGGTTCACATCACCATTTAGTTTCCCGTTCTTCTGATCCATCAGAAGAACCGAAAAATAAATAAAAAAACGGTTCCTCTATTTTAACCCCTTAAGGACCCTGCCATTTTTTACCTCAAAGGGGTTGTCCGGGTTCAGAGCTGAACCTGGACATACCTCCATTTTCACCCAGGCAGCCCCCCTGACAGGAGCATCGGAGCAGTTTATGCTCCGATGCTCTCCTTTGCCCTGCGCTAAATCGCGCAGGGCAAAGGCATTTTCAGGAGTTCCTGTGACGAACCGGGCTCTCCTTGGGGCTGCCAGGAAGCCCAGTGATGTCACAGGCACTGATGTGTGGGCTTTGTGCTGCCCTAGCCAGTAAAACGGCTAGGGCAGCATAGCACGCCCACCAGAGCTGGTGACATCATCGAAGACACTGCCAGGCGGAAGCTTCCGCCCAGCAGTGTGTTATTATAAACAAAAGATCCCTTGCCCTGCGCAATCTAACTCAGGGCAAAGGAGAGCATTGGAGCATGAACTGCTCCTATGCTCAAGTCAGGGGGCCTGCCAGGGTGGAAATGGAGGGATGACCAGGCCATTTTTGCAAATCTGACGTGTCACTTTATGTGGTGATAACTTTAAAACGCTTTACTTATGCAAGCCATTCTGAGATTTATGTTTTCTTGTCACATATTGTACTTCATGCGGTAAATTTGATTCAAAATATTTCATTTTTATTTATAAAAAAGTACTAAATTCAAAATTATAATTTCCCTGCTTTTAAAACAGATAGTGATACCTCCTAAATCAGTTATTACTTTACATTTCCCATATGTCTACTTCATGTTTGGATCATTTTGTAAATTACATTTTCTTTTTTTTTTGGGGATGTTAGAAGGCTTAGAAGTATGGAAGCAAAATCCACTTTTTAAGGACCTGTTCAGGTCTGAAGTCACTTTGTAAGTCTTACATAATATAAACCACCCATAAATGGCCACATTTTATAAACTGCACCCCTCAAGGTATTCAAAACTGATTTTACAAACTTCCATAACTCTTTAGGAGTTCCACAAAAATTAAAGGAAAATGTAGATGAAATTTTAGAATTTCACTTTTTTAGCAGATTTTCCATTTTAATCCATTTTTTTCTGCTAACAAAGCAAAGGTTAACAGCCAAACAAAACTCAATATTTATTACGCTGATTCTGTAGTTTACAGAAACACCCCCATATGTGGTTGTAAACTGCTGTGTGGGTACACGGCAGGGCGCAGAAGGAAAGCAACGCCATATGGTTTTTGGAAGGCAGATTTCACTAGGATAATTTTAATTTGCCATGTAACATTTAAAGACCCCCTGATGCACCCCTAGAGTAGAAATTCCAAAAAAGTAGGTGTTCCACAAGAATTAAAGGAAAATGTAGACGAAATTAAAAAATTTCACATTTTAGCAGATTTTCTATTTTAATCCCTTTTTTCCAGTAACAAAGCAAGGGTTAACACTAACAGCCATACAAAACTCAATATTTATTGGCCTGATTCTGTAGTTTACAGAAACACCCCATATGTGGTCCTAAACTGCTGTACGGGTACACGGCAGGGCGCAGAAGGAAAGGAACGCCATATGGCTTTTGAAGGGCAGATTTCACTGGGATAATTACTTCCATGTACATTTGAAGACCCCCTGATGCACCCCTAGAGTAGAAACCGTGACAATACCATATTTGCATACTTTTTATTTAAGTTTTACACAATAACAGAATAGACAGAAAACACAATTTATAAGTGCAGGGAGAGACATCAGAAGGCGCTAGGGACATTGATAGGAAAGTGATTTACAAGTGCAGGGAAAGATTGTTTGGGAGCTCTGTCATTCCAACTTTTTGTTATTGGGCTGCAAGTGTTATGTTCAAAAGCCTCTAGAAGCTTACTGTATATCTTAGTATCTTATTCAGTACTACAAGAAAAAAATATACGCATTTCACTACTGCAGTTATTTCTGGTGAAAGCGTATAGAGGCGTATTTCAGTAAAAAGAAAAATCTATACACACTGCAATGTTGCAGTTATTTCTGGTGAAGCGTTATAGTGGCCTATTTCAGTCAACAAGAAATATATATTCTCAGTTCACTTCTGCAGTTATTTCTGGTGAAAGCGCATGAGGCGTTGTAGCAGAAACACCTGGCACCCGACTGGGCACCTTCGCTGACGCTTGCTCCTAGCGCTTCCTGAGAGGCTCAAGCACTCCACGGACACCATATCCACCTCTCCTAACTCCAGAAAGCAGGAACCAGGAACAAGCTCTTACAAGAGCTTATACTCAGGGAGTATTGTTGGTATAGCAATCCCCAAAGTGTGGTTATCCCATCCCCAACCATGAGCCAAGACTTCATGAAGGGGTAAAGCAGAACTTCATTATTGGATGGCAGAAGCTTGGCCTTTATGCAAGTCCTCCAGCAAGGGCTACTCCCGGGGGGACCCTGATAGAGGACAGGCACACAAAAATACAGTGACCAATCATCATAACCGCAAAAAAATAGAACATGTTCTATGTTTTTGCGGTGTGGACAGATCATGGACCCATTCAAGTTGGAATGGGTCTCGGTTCGTCCCGGCTGCCACACGGATAGGTGACCGTGCATTGGGGTCTCTGCAAATTGCGGTCCCAATGCATGGAATGGCTATGTGCATGAGCCAGTCAGTGGCAATTTCTTACTTTTTTTCCTTAGTTTTTCAAACCAGGGACCCCCACTTATCAGCTGTTTGAGAAGGCAGCTGCACTCGCAGTAGCACTGTGGCCTTCTCCAGTTTTCCCTAGACCATGTGACGTCACGTTCATCGGTCACATGACCTAGGTGCAGCTCAGCTCCATTGAAGTGAATGGGTCTGGGCTGCGATACCAAGCACAGCTGCTATACAATGTAAGGCGCTGTGCTTGGTGAGCTAAGAGAAGGCTGCGGCACTACTGTGAGCTCTTCTGCCATTTTAAGCATCTGATCAGCAGGGTTCCCAGGTGCCGGACCCCCAAAGATCAGATACAGATTTTTTGCTAATAGCCTAACTTTTCACTGGGTTAGTTTTTTAGTCTTTCTTGCTTCTTTAAAAAAAAAGCAGCAGGATCAATTTACAGGATTATGGGCTGGATGGACAGATGTCTATTTTCAGCCTTACTGACAATGGGGCACATATATTAAGACTGGCATTTTAGACGCCGATATTAATAACCTCTATACCTGGCAGTGGATCCGACGGAGTTATGAAGAGTTTCTTGCCTCTACATAACTCCGCCACTTCTAAATGTAAGACTGCTTCCTTGCTGTCTTACATTTAGACCATTTTCCACTCCTAAAATCCCCTTTTCCGCCCATGTCAAGCCCAATTTTTAGACCTGGTGCGAGTGAGGAGAAGTTGCAGATAGCTGTGCAAAAGTCCTTTGGTCCAATCTGTGCCAGAAATACTCTTAATTTAGGCGGGTTTCTTTTTGATCAATGACCCCCTGTTACTATTTTACTATATTGGAGCATTTGGCGTATTTTTCAAAAGCTTTGACAACATCCCCTATACAGGGGAAAGCATTATAAAGAAGACACTAATGGTAAACCAGACTGTGTCCAAAAACACCGGAAAAAATGCTTCAAAGGCTGAAGATGGCCAAAATAAAACACAACACTTATTTTACCTGTAGATAATCTGTGTAAGAACCCTAAGGCGTACAATCATAGGGTGAAAACTTCCAGGAAAGAATGAGAACATGACAATAAACAAAAACAGTAATTCTTTCTAATATGATTTTCCCTCTGACATCCAGGTTGTCCCAAGATCCTCGGTAAGTCAACCTGGAGTACAAGAAAAACAAAGTGCGAAAAGGCATTAAATACTCCAGTCCCATGGGTGATCATCCATCATACAGCCACCCTGACCTGCACATCAAGAGCTACTTGCACCACACGGCTGAGGAACATTCAAAACTATCACATTCAGACTAGGAAATGGTGTGATATTGGTTACAAGTTAGTATTGAGCTATGTAATTCGTGACTGCGGTGGTGGTGGTGGTGGGGAGAGGATACTATTTTATTTTATACAGGTTTTACACTGTTTGTAGAAATATTTTATCTCTGACCATAAAAATATTTAGTTTCCAAAATGTCCCATAGGCAGCAATTAATGGTAATGCTAATGTAGGCACTTCGGGGCAGACATACAGAACATTGTGATGGGGCATATGTTTCCCCAAGGCTCATGAACTTATATTCAATTTTTTTTCAGCGGTGGGTGAATGTCAAGGCTGGCCTTAAGGCCCTATTACACCTGAAGATAATGGTGAAGATCATCGCCTACAAGCATTACATATGAACACTCGTTTGCAAGGATCTGGCCGTGTAATACTGCCATCAATTATTGGATGAATGAGGAAATGCTGCTCAGTCATTGTGTAATGGGAATGTTTTAGCAGGTTTAAAAATCCTCGTTTGTCAAACAGTGATTCATTATGGGGACGAGCGATCAGACGAGCTTCATCTGCAGGTTAATAGGACCCTTAGGGATGTGTGACCCTTGAGGCTGCACAATCAGCCATTCCTGCTAAATGGACACAACAGATGATCTGGCACCTTAAAGGGCATCTGTCAGCAGATCTGTACCCTGGCTGACCTACTGCATCTGCGTTGGTCCTATGTTCATATGTGCCCGCATTGCTGAGAAAATTATGTTTTAATATATGCAAATAAGCCTGTAGGAGCAACTGGGATGTGGCCATTACACTTAGAGGTTCAACTGTGTATGCAAATACCACACCCTCTCCGCTTTAATTGACAGGGCCAGGGGTAAGGACATCTACACTGCCTGGCCCTGTCAGTCAAAGTGCAGAGGATGCACCAGTTACAGAGAGCGCAGAGCCTCTAGGAATAATGGCAATAGGATATTTTAAGTTTCATGGAATGGATCAATACAAAATGAAATCTTTTCCCTGATTGTTTCACAGCTTTCTCATTGGCAATGATGGCAACATATATGAAGGTCGTGGCTGGACAAAATTTGGGGCTCATGTCACAGGTTACATCTCTAAGTTCATTGGGATCGCTTTTATTGGAGACTTTCAGAGTAAGTAGAGAAATCGGTGACATGAAGCTTGTGGACCAAGTAACTCAATTTTTTTTTCTCTTAAAAGAATTTTCCTATGTTAACAAGTAGTGGCGTATTACTATGATATGCCATCATTTACTGAATAATGGAGGTCTGAATGGTGGGGTCTCCATGATTATCAGAAGGATCCAGCAGGGTTTCTGGTATTTTAGCTGCATGGAATAGTGCTGCCGACTGCACTATTCCACAGAGAGGTCATGTAAAAAGGCGCAATGCAGTTTTTTTTGTTTTTTTTTAAGACGGACATCCAGTGGCATCCATTCTGTGGGTCTGTTTAATGAATGCACAAGCACCTTTCCTAGCTCATATGGTAGCAGACTACTAAGATGCAGTATGAAAGGCCATGAGTAAAGCACAGAAGCCCTTTCAGATTTTTGCTTGGTCCTACACCCACTCCTAACATAGAGTAATCCATAACATTACAGCCTGTACTACAGCCCTGCATTTACCAGAATCGGGTGGGCATATATATATATTTTTTTTTTTAGGGGTCAAGTAAGCACTAAGCATTGAGTAATAAGTTTCCAATATAGATATGTTCCGTTCTCAGGCTAGTGGTGGGCAGTCATTTTTAGGCCACGTGTAGCACAAGTTTACCAAAAAGTTTTACTAAGGGCTCATGAACATGGTCGTAGCTGTTTTTGTGGTCTGCAAATTGCGGATCTGCAAAGCATGGATACCGGCCGAGTTTGTTTCGCATTTAGTCTCCCTTGGTTGAACTTGATGGACTTATGACTTTTTACAAACTTACTAACTATGTAAGAGAGATAGTACCATTATTTTCTTTCTCCTTATAAAAAGAAGGGGTAGAGTAAGACAATTTTTTATATAAACCATCTGGGACCTTCACCGATTGGGAAATCAAGAACGACCAGTTTTTGGATGTAGATGGCGATACATACGCTTCCACTCCCCACTATAATTGATAGAAGATACAGAAACCTATGAATGAATGCACTGGGCTGCTTGCATATCTCACATTTATTCCAGTGTAGATTGAGTACACATACACACCTCCCTGTCTGCTAAGACTGGGTTTACACATTCTATTTGTTGTCGCTGTAAAAATATCATGAAAACCTGTTTTTACTGTGATTGCTGCAGTTTTGTGATGTGGTAATTGTCCATGCAGTCTTTACTAGAAAAACACATTTATTTAAGATTTTTCACCTGTAAAAAACCATGGTAAAAATTCATGCATTTCTGTCATGCGTTTTTTTGTAGTTTTTTGTTTCTGTGAAAAAAATAAAATGCGACAGGTAAGACGACCGCCAGAATGGGGGAGGTTTTTATTGTATGTGAAAGTTATATCATTTAATTGTTTTTGCGAAGAAGATGCAGGGACATAAGGAAAAGAAGAAAATGAAAAATCATTTTCACTGAATATTCTTCACATTGTTCTTTTTCCTCCGCCGTACCTCACATTTTCTTTCTTCTCCCCCTAAAATCAGAGAGACTTCCATCTCAAGCCGCCATAAACGCAGCCAAACGTCTCATCCAATGTGGAGTCGCTCTCAAGAAGATCAGAAAGAACTACACCCTAAAGGGTCATCTCAATGTTGGGAGCACTGCGTGTCCTGGAAAGGCTTTATATAATAACATCAAAAAATGGCCCAGGTTCAAGGCTGGCAAGGAGTCATTGCCATAGGGATCAATGCATACTGAAAGAATTGTAGCAGAATAAAGCTGCATGCTGCACTTATGGTGTCTCCAGTTATTTTTAACCCAACTGGGGAAAACATAAAAAAAGACAATTCAAAATAAACTACAGGTCTACACATTCAAAATGAGCCCATTATCGATCTCCTTGAGGTGCTGTTCACGGTTTCTCAATGGTATTCTTTATATGCACCAATAAACATCTATAGATGCTTTCTTCTCCTGAGAAAAAGTCAGGGGTGGACTGTGAACTTAGACCGGGTTCACATCACCATTTAGTTTCCCGTTCTTCTGATCCATCAGAAGAACCAAAAAATAAATAAAAAAACGGTTCCTCTATTTTAACCCCTTAAGGACCCTGCCATTTTTTACCTTAAAGGGGTTGTCCGGGTTCAGAGCTGAACCCGGACATACCTCCATTTTCACCCAGCAGCCCCCCTGACAGGAGCATCGGAGCAGTTTATGCTCCGATGCTCTCCTTTGCCCTGCGCTAAATCGCGCAGGTCAAAGGCATTTTCAGGAGTTCCTGTGACGAACCGGGCTCTCCTTGGGGCTGCCAGGAAGCCCAGTGATGTCACAGGCACTAATGGGTGGGCTTTTGTGCTGCCCTAGCCAGTAAAATGGCTAGGGCAGCATTAAAGCACGCCCACCAGAGCTGGTGACATCATCGAAGACACTGCCAGGCGGAAGCTTCCGCCCAGCAGTGTGTTATTATAAACAAAAGATCCCTTGCCCTGCGCGATCTAACTCAGGGCAAAGGAGAGCATCGGAGCATGAACTGCTCCTATGCTCAAGTCAGGGGGGCTGCCAGGGTGGAAATGGAGGGATGACCAGGCCATTTTTTGCAAATCTGACGTGTCACTTTATGTGGTGATAACTTTAAAACTCTTTTACTTATACAAGCCATTCTGAGATTTATGTTTTCTCGTCACATATTGTACTTCATGACAGCGGTAAATTTGATTCAAAATATTTCATTTTTATTTATAAAAAAAATACTAAATTCAAAATTATAATTTCTCTGCTTTTAAAACAGATAGTGATACCTCCTAAATCAGTTATTACTTTACATTTCCCATATGTCTACTTCATGTTTGGATAATTTTTTAAATGACATTTTCTTTTTTTTTGGGGGACGTTAGATGGCTTAGAAGTATGGAAGCAAAACCCACTTTTTAAGGACCAGTTCAGGTCTGAAGTCACTTTGTAAGTCTTACATAATATAAACCACCCATAAATGGCCCCATTTTATAAACTACACCCCTCAAGGTATTCAAAACTGATTTTACAAACTTTCATAACCCTTTAGGAGTTCCACAAGAATTAAAGGAAAATGTAGATGAGATTTCAGAATTTCACTTTTTTGGCAGATTTTCCATTTTAATCCATTTTTTCTGCTAACAAAGCAAAGGTTAACAGCCAAACAAAACTAAATATTTATTACGCTGATTCTGTAGTTTACAGAAACACCTCATATGTGGTTGTAAACTGCTGTATGGGTACACGGCAGGGCGCAGAAGGAAAGGAACGCCATATGGTTTTTGGAAGGCAGATTTCACTGGGATAATTTTAATTTGCCATGTCACATTTAAAGACCCCCTAATGCACCCCTAGAGTAGAAACTCCAAAAAGTAGGTGTTCCACAAGAATTAAAGGAAAATGTAGACGAAATTTCAAAATTTCACATTTTAGCAGGTTTTCTTTTTTAATCCCTTTTTTCCAGTAACAAAGCAAGGGTTAACAGCCAAACAAAACTCAATATTTATTGGCCTGATTCTGTAGTTTACAGAAACACCCCATATGTGGTCGTAAACTGCGGTATGGGCACACGGCAGGGCACAGAAGGAAAGGAACGCCATATGGCTTTTGGGGGGCAGATTTCACTGGGATAATTTTAACTTGCCATGTCACATTTGAAGACCCCCCTGATGCACCCCTAGAGTAGAAACCGTGACAATACCAAATTTGCATACTTTTTTATTTAAGTTTTACACAATAACAGAATAGACAGAAAACACAATTTATAAGTGCAGGGAGAGACATCAGAAGGCGCTAGGGACATTGATAGGAAAGTGATTTAAAAGTGCAGGGAAAAATTGTTTGGGGAGCTCTGTCATTCCAACTTTTTGTTATTGGGCTGCAAGTGTTATGTTGAAAAGCCTTTAGAAGCTTACTGTATATCTTAGTATATTATTCAGTACTACAAGAAAAAAATATACGCATTTCACTTCTGCAGTTATTTCTGGTGAAAGCGTATAGAGGCGTATTTCAGTAAAAAAAGAAAAATCTATACGCACTGCAATGTTTCAGTTATTTCTGGTGAAACGTATAGTGGCCTATTTCAGTCCAACAAGAAATATATATTCTCAGTTCACTTCTGCAGTTATTTCTGGTGAAAACGCATAGAGGCGTTGTAACGAAACACCTGGCACCCCGACTGGGCACCTTCCGCTGACGCTTGCTCCTAGCGCTTCCTGAGGGCTCCAAGCACTCCACCGGACACCATATCCACCTCTCCTAACTCCAGAAAGCAGGAACCAGGAACAAGCTCTTACAAGAGCTTATACTCAGGGGAGTATTGTGGTATAGCAATCCCCAAGAGTGTGGTTATCCCATGCCCCAACCATGAGCCAAGACTTCATGAAGGGGTAAAGCAGAACTTCATTATTGGATGGCAAAGCTTGGCCTTTTATGCAAGTCCTCCAGCAAGGGCTACTCCCCCGGGGACCTGATAGAGGACAGGCACACAAAATACAGTGACCAATCATCATACAGCCAGATATATCACAACCCCAAATGCATTGTCCATTGTGCTTGCTGATTGCGTCCCAGGCATTGTCCATTGTGATTGTTAATTAGGTCACAGGCAATGTCCATTGTGATTACTAACTGTCACTGGGGCCATAGTCACAGGGCAAGAGGCTGGCAAGCAGGCCTCTCCAACGCCCAGTGACAAAGGTGCTTTTGTCACAGGCGTATTTCAGTGAAAAAAGAAAAATATATACGCACTGCACTGTTGCAGTTATTTCTGGTGAAAGCGTATAGTGGCCTATTTCAGTCCAACAAGAAATATATATTCTCAGGTCACTTCTGCAGTTATTTCTGGTGAAAGCGCATAGAGGCGTATTTCAGTAAAAAAAGAAAATTATATACGCACTGCACTGTTACAGTTATTTCTGATGAAAGTGTATAGTGGCCTATTTCAGTCCAACAAGAAATTTATATTCTCCGGTCACTTCTGCAGTTATATCTGGTTAAAGCGTATAGGGGTGTATTTCAGTACTACAAGAAAAATATATTCTCAGTTTACTGATGCAGTTATATCTGGTAAAGCCTTTACTGGCGTATTGCAGTAGAAAAAGAAATATACATCTGTGCGAACAGTGCGAACCGCCATAGACTTCAATAGACAGGCGAATTTTAAAAACCAAAGGGACTCCTTCTGGCACCAATAGTGATGGAAAAGTTGTTTCAAGGGGACTAACACCTGGACTGTGGCATGCCGGAGGGGGATCCATGGCAAAACTCCCATGGAAAATTACGTAGTTGACGCAGAGTGTGGTAATTTGAATTCGCAATGCGATTAATATAACCTGCATTAATCGCATTGCGAATTCAACTTAGAGCTGGGTTCCTAATGGTTGTATTGCTAGAATATAACGAAGATTGAGAATATAGCGCTATATTCTCAATCTTCAAATTAAACTTAGATCTGAGTTCCTAATGGTTGTTGTATTTCTAGAATATAACGAAGATTGAGAATATAGTGCTATATTCGTTATCTTTGCTATATTCTAGCAATACAACCATTAGGAACTCAGATCTAAGTTGTAATCGCAATGCGAATAATACAGGTTATATGCAGCTGCAGCTTCAGAATGAATCTAAGATGGATGCTGTCCTTGCGTTTAGATAGGAGTTGAGGGGGTCTGGGAGGGAGGGTATGCTGATTGGCTGGAATGTGTCTGCTGACTGTGAGGTACAGGGTCAAAGTTTGCTCAATGATAAAGTATAGGGGCGAACGCGAACATCGAATATGTTCGCCCGCCGCGGCGGACGCGAACAAGCTATGTTTGCCGGGAACTGTTCGCCAGCGAATAGTTCGGGACATCTCTACATAAGAGCGGCGCACCCATACAGGTGAATACACTATGCACTAACCCTGCACAAACATGCAAACTAACTCACACCAGCCCACATTTATCTGCAGTATTGCTTATTGGACACTACGGGGACTTTTCTGCAGCACAGAAAAAAACATGAGGACCGCGTCTCGCTCTTCCAGTGTGGACCTACTTCCTTCGCTAAGTTCCCTTCACTTCAGATCACTCCACCTCAGGCGCTGTTGTTTTTTTTTTTAAACTAACAGCCTATAACCTCTGTTTAAAATCCTTTAGTGGCGTATATACGTGGGAAAAGAAAAATTGACTCGGCGTTCACTGTTCCAGTTATATGTGGCAAAGCTTTTAGTGGCGTATATCAGTAGAAAAAGATATTCGGCGTTCAGCCCTGCACCTATATGCGGCAAAATCTTTTTTAAATTATTTCGGTAGAGAAAAAACTTATATTTAGCTTTAAGCGCTGCACTTATATGCAGTACAATCTTTTTTGAATTATTTCATTGGATAAAAATCTTGTATTGTGCGTTAAGCGCTGCACTTATATGCTGTAAAATCTTTTTTTAAATGTTTTGGTGGAAAAAAATGTTGTGTTCAGCGTTTAGCGCTCCAGTTATATGCCGTAAAATCTCCATGATGTCTCTATGATAAATCTGCAGCGTGGGGGCCCCTGTGTGGCTTCTACACACTTTCAAAATAAGCCGTCAGCAGAGCAAATAGATGCCGGATGACCGTGGAGCTCCATGACCTTCCCAGGAGTTTGTATTCGAAGATGCTGTTATATGTGGTAAAATCTTTTGTGACTTATTTTGGTGGAAAAAAATTTGTATTCAGCTTTAAGCGCTGAACATATATGTGGTAAAATCTTTTTTGAATTATTTTGGTGGAAAAAAATCTTGTATTCAGCATTAAGCGCTCCACTTATATGCGGTAAAATCTTTTTTGAAATCTTTGGGTGGAAAAAAGTCTTGTATTCATTATTAAGCACTGCACTTATATGCGGTAAAATCTTTTTCAAAATATTTTGGTGGAGAAAAAACTTGTATTCAGCATTAAGCTCTGCACTTATATGCGGTAAAATCTTTTTTGAATTATTTAGGTGGAAATACAAATTTCAGACACACTAACTTTACCCCCCCAGCTGTATATATAAGTGGTGCCAGCACCACCTAAGAGTGAATAAAGGTAAATTACACTGCCAGCCTCCTAAAGGGAATTACGGCATGATACCACAATACATTTGATATGACATCTAGCAAGAGTTTAAAGTGCCCACGTGTAGCACATAGTGGAACACTGCATCAAGATGAATCAGGCTTGGATCAGCGAGGATTTCCACACATGCCTGATGAATCAGACTAGATCATCCATGGTGCCACACCAACAATTTGACGTCAGCTACTATTTTAATGCTGTTACCCGCCTGATGCCACAGATCTGATGCCAAGTGCTCTTTCTTTCACCCACCATCTTCAGCGGGTACTGGTATTGCCACCTACGTCCACAGTATGTTAGCTTGCCACTCTGTGGCCTCCTGATGCTGCTGCCACCTCCAGACTCTGTCATTGTGCTGTTCTGTGGCCTACTCATGCTGCTGCCGCCTCCAGTCTCTGTAATTTTGCCACTCTGTGGTCTTCTCATGCTGCCACTACCTCCAAACTCTTTCATTGAGCTGCTCTGTGGACTACTCATGCTGCCGCCCCCTCCAGACTCAGTCATTGTGCCGCTCTGTGGCCTACTCATGCTGCCGCCCCCTCCAGACTCTGTCTTTGTGCTGCTCTGTGGTCTACTCATGCTGCAGGCACCTCCAGACTGTCATTGTGCCGCTCTGTGGTCTCCTCATGATGCTGTCACCTCCAGACTCTGTCATTGTGCCGCTCTATGGCCTCCTCATGCTGCCGCCACCTCCAGACTCTTTCATTGTGCCGCTCTGTGGCCTGCTCATGCTGCCGCCACCTCAAGACTCTGTTATTGTGCCGCTCTGTGGCCTACTCATGCTGCCGCCACATCCAGACTATGTCATTGTGCCGCTCTGTTGCCTCCTCATGCTGCCACCACTTCCAGACTCTTTTATCGTGCCGCTCTGTGGCCTACTCATGATGTTACCGCCTCCAAACTCTGTCATTGTGCCGCTTTGTGGCCTACTCATGCTGCTACCACCTCCAGACTTTGTCATTGTGCTGCTCTGTAGTCTGGGACTTGGTGTCACCCTTATTCGGCAAGGGGTACCATCTTTATGTGGACAACTTTTACACAAGTGCGGTCCTCTTCAAGCATTTGTTCCTAGAACAGATTGGCTGCTGTGGCACCGCGCGGCCTAGTCGCCGGGGCTTCCCCCAACGGCTCCTTACCGCCCGACTTGCAAGGGGGCAGAGGGCTGCATTGTGTAACGAAGAACTGCTCGCGGTGAAATGGAGAGACAAGTGTGACGTTTACATGCTCTCCTCCATTCACGCAGACACGACAATACAAATTGAACGGGCAACCAGTGTCGTTGAAAAGCCCCTCTCAGTCCACGACTATAACCTCCACATGGGAGGGGTGGACTTCAATGACCAGATGTTGGCCCGTATTTGATTTCCGACGCACCAGACGCTGGTATAAGAAGGTGTCTGTATATTTGATTCAATTGGCTGCCTATAATAGTTACGTTCTCTACAGTAAGGCTGGGAGAACAGGATCCTTCCTCAAATTTCAGGAAGAGATCATTTCGGAACTCCTGTATCCAGGAGGTTCCGTGGCCCCATCCACCAGTGTAGTGAGCCGTCTACATGAGTGACACTTCCCCAGTGTCGTTACCGGTACCTCAACCCAACCGCCACCCGAAAAAGATGTTGTGTCTGTAGCAGGAGTGGAATAAGGCGTGACACCCGTTATTTCTGTCCTTACTGTCCTGACCACCCTGCCCTATGCCTAGGGAGTGTTTCCGGAAGTACCACACTCAGGTACACTTAGGGACCTAGGGACAGCACGACACAGGTAGTTTTTACAATTAGGCTCAAGGGTCTCTCAGGATACTAGGTTTTGAGAGACCCTAACACATAGGGAACGGTGATGGTGTGCTACTGCAGAAGTGTGAAACGGTAGAAACCTCTCCTTTCACTTGGGATAACGTGTATAGTGTACTTCTCACCATCTCTGTGTGATTTACACTTTACACATACTCCCATGGGAAAGGAGAGGTTTCTGCTAGGAAAATAAAGAGTGATATGGTTAAAAAAAGAAAAAAAAATTAAACAGGTAGCAAGAAAAAAAAATCTTGAGTTAGTTCAGGTTTTAAAAGTTCCGTTTTTTTTTCATGTTCAGGTTTTATTCATGTTTTATAGTTTGTAACGTTCAAGTTATGTGCCTGCTGCCTGTTTTTTCTTCTTCTTCTTTTTTTTTTCCCCTAATCACCCTTTATTTTCCAGGTAGATCAACGGACCAACCGATGAAAACGCCGCAGCACTGATGTGCATTCTGAGAGAAGCATTGCGCTGCTGTCAGAAGACACGTTAAGTCGGTGTATGCGGCGCTGCAAGACGAGATTTCTCCTCTGCAGGACAGGTACGTTTGCCCAGGCATATGAGCTGAGGAGAGGTGTTGGAGTTCATATGCTTTGGCAAACAATTTGTATCAAAAATCTGGCAAAGATGTCTTCCTCCACACCGATCGTTTGATCGATGTGAATGGAGAAATCACGTTTGCCAGGACATAGGAGCCCCTCTTTTTTTTGCATATTTTCTGGCAGAGATTTTTTCATCCACATCGATCGATGCGAATGAGAAAATCTGTGACGTTCATTTTTTCTTTCAGCCCAGAGGCTGAACGGAAAAAAAATCTCATTACCCATATGCTCAATATAAGTAGAATAGCAGAAACTCCTAATGCTGGCCATACAGATAATGATTGCGGAGACCCTCAAATGCCAGAGCAGTACAAAAACCTCACATGTGACCCCATTTTGGAAAGAAGACGCCCCAAGGTATTCGCTGAGGGGCATATTGAGTCCATGAAAGATTGAATTTTTTGTCACAAGTTAGCGGAAATGGAGACTTTCTGAGAAAAAACAAAAAAAATCGAATTCCGCTAACTTGTGCCAAAAAAAAAAATCTTGTATGAACTCACAATGCCCCTCACAGAATACCTTGGAATACCAGAATACCCCACAACTGACCCCATTTCGGAAAGTAGACACCCTAAGGTATTCACTGATGGGCATAGTGAGTTCATGGAAGTTTTTATTTTTTGTCACAAGTTTGCGGAAAATGAAATTTTTTGAAAAGAAAAAAATAAATAAAAAACATTTCCGCTAACTTGTGACAAAAAATAAAAACTTCCATGAACTTACTATGCCCCTCAGTGAATACCTTAGGGTGTCTACTTTCCGAAATGGGGTCATTTATGGGGTGTTTCTACTGTCTGGGCATTGTAGTATGTCAGGAAACAGGACAGGTGCGCAGAAAGTCAAAGTGCGGAAATTCAGTTTTTTGCACCATAGTTTGTAAAAGCTATAACTTTTACCCAAACCAATAAATATAGAGAAATGTAGTTTTATTTGACAAATTTTCAAACAGAAAGTGAAAAATGTCAATTTTTTGCAAAAATTTCGGTAATTTTTGATTAATAGCAAAAAAAGTAAAAATGGCAGCAACAATGAAATAGCACCAAATGAAAGCTCTATTAGTGAGAAGAAAAGGAGGTAAAATTCATTTGGGTGGTAAGTTGTATGGCCGAGCAATAAACGGTGAAAGTGGTGTAGTGCAGAATTGTAAAAAGTGGCCTGGTCATTAAGGGTGTTGTTTAAGCTAGGGGGGCTGAAGTGGTTAAAGTGGCCCTGGGAAAAAAAAAAGGTGAACCCATTTTGTAAGTCAAAATTGACAGAAGGCCGGGCAAAACAAGTGACAAGTAGGCAGGTAAAACAGAAGTAGGTGGGGCCAGCAATACTGTAGTGTAGCACAAAATAACCGAATGCCACAATACAGCATAAAATACTGCCCTAGCGCCATACTGAGGATAGTGAAACAGTTGAATTCAGGAGGACACCAGTGTCTGCTGGCCAGGTACATAGGTACATGATGAGAGCATCAGATCGTTATGTACCTAGCCAATGGCCATAAGTAGAGATAGCCCGAACTATTCGCCGGCGAACAGTTCCCGGCGAACATAGCTTGTTCGCGTTCGCCTCAGCAGGCGAACATATGCGATGTTTGGTCCGCCCCCTATACATCATCATTGAGCAAACTTTGACCCTGTACCTCACAGTCAGCAGACACATTCCAGCCAATCAGCAGCATACCCTCCCTCCCAGACCCTCCCACCTCCTGCACAGCATCCATTTTAGATTCATTCGGAATTTGCAGTCTTAGTGAGAGGAGGGAGAGTGTAGTTGCTGCTGATTTAATAGGGAAATCGATAGCTAGGCTAGTGAATTCAGTGTCCGCTCCAGTCCTGAAAGACTCATCTGATCTCTGCTGTAAGGACAGCGTCCTGAAAGCACCCCAAAAAGCACTTTTTAGGGCTGCTACATTAGTCTGCTTTTTTTTTTCTCTCCATATATGTATTGCAGTTGCCTGGCCTGCCCGTGTGTGAGGAGCTGCAGGCCCACAGACTGTAGTGTGCCCACTGCCAGTGTTAGAGATGTGTGAATTTTATTTTATGTTTGTATCTTTTGGACTCTAAAGGGTTACACTTTTCTTTGAAGCTGTAACAAACTTCTTCTTAGTCTTCTCTTATCTCAGGGGGCCTCCCCTCTCTCTTCTCTGCTGTTTCAACTTTCTGTCTATGCAAGGCCATGAGGAGAAGGGGGGGGGGGGCAGTGTTTGTCTTCCATCTCCCCACAGTTGCTTTGAGGGATGCCTAAGCCAATCACGTAGCTTGATGATATATATATACATATTATTCACTGCCTATAGAAAGCACCTCCTTAAAGTGTCACATATGATGTATGCAGTATTGTTGTTAGGATAGCCGCCATTATAAGATGGCGGACACTTAGATGTTTACATTAAGTTCACATTCCAAAGTAGTGCATACTGCGCAGATGCTAGAGTGTTATCTCTTCTTCTCTTATCTTTTCTTTCCTTTTGACCAATGAAATAATGCTTAAGCCTCAGGAAAGGACCGCCCTCTTCTGAAGATGTATAATTGCTTTTACTTTTTGTAATAAAGGTAGAGATTACATTGACCAGCTATGTGTCAGAGTCTAGTCTCTCATCCACGCGTGGATATTAACCTTAGGGGTACCTTGATTTGGAGCACCAGAGTGCATCTCAAATGCTCTGATTAGAGTGTCTTTAACAGTTGGCGCCCGTAACGTGGGGCCCCAAGGTGAAGGGAGCATGAAACAGCCGACACACAAGAGGCCCCAGGACTTGATGAACGGCAGAGAGGAGATGGAAGGTAAGAAAACTATCTTACCCGCCTTTCTGCCATTTAGTTTGTCACTTCATGGTGCCTCAGTCTGCTGTGAGGTCATACTCAAGTATAGTAGTCGGCTAATATGCTGAAAGCCTGGGGTCCATAGAACCATAGTCTGAATTGATAGATCACTCTGGTGTGTATATGTTTTATGTGTGTCTGTGATTGTCCGAGGAGTCAATTGAGCACGGACGGCAAGACCACAGACAAATGGAGGGGACAGTAACCTCCTGGTTTGGACTAGAGGGCATTGTAGTGCCAAGGAGTGCCAAAGTAAATTCCGGCCGGCCTGATCAGGGGTGGATGATTGGTCCGCCTGACCTGAGGTCCGGGGGAAGTCCCTGGCTGACTAGTCGTAGTCGCGATTGATAGTCACCAAGGTGTGGGACAAAGTAAATTCCGGCCGGCCTGATCAGGGGTGGATGATTGGTCTGCCTGACCTGAGGTGCGGAGGAAGTCCCTGGCTGACTAGTCGTAGACGCGATTGATAGTCAGATTTGAGCCAACCAGAGGGGAAGGTGAATCCTTTGTCTGTGGAGGAAAAGGTTAAAGGTGCCTCTTTACTCCTCTGTTTTCTGTGCGTCAGTCTGAAATACTGCTGTTGAAATGGGCCAGTCCCAGTATTATAAAGAAGGAGAATATATAGCCCACTAGCTAGTAGCGAGGAAGAGGGAGATTATAGGATGTGATATTAATGGAGAACTGAAAGTTGAGTGAGGAAAGTTAACTTTGCTAGGTAAAGAGAAAGTGTCGCCCCGGACAGCAGGTAGCCTGGCTGATAACAGGGAGGAAAGTCTATAAGACTCTGTGAAGTTAGAGCTCGCAGACTTGAGGGGGGGCTCTAATGAGTGAGGAAACAGAGCAGTGTCAGGATGTTAATTGATGGCACTAGCAAGAAAGAAAGCGGCCGAGTGTCTACAATCAGAAAGGTGTTAAATGTTCAGAAATGAACTGGTTAAGTTTTGTTTTGTTACCATAATAATATGTGTGTCCAAATAGGAAAGATCCGTAGCTCTAGCATTAGAGATCACAGCAGTAAAGGATGGTCAGTTAATGGATAGGTATTGTACCTAGTGTGTGCCAGTAGATGTGTGGTTAGCACTAAGAAGATGAAGGCGTGAGAAAGATATCTCTGTTGAAGTAGTTCTGCTTTCCAGAGTGTGAGAATCTGTAGAAAGCTTAAAGAAAGTCTCGTATAGTCCCGTCCCCCTGTGTTTATCTCGAAGTCTCAGGAAAGCTGAGTGAATCCTTGGGGCTGTGGTGGGATTCACTTTCCCCCGCATTACCAGAGAAACATTCCTAAGATAAGAGAAGCAGGCAAAGAGAAGGGGGGAGGGAATCCTGCAGAATAAGTGACGTTATATGTGTAATAACATTATACAAGACGAAGAATTGTTTAATAATTTTCTTTCTTCTTTCCCAAGCAGCGTAATGTGGGAATCCAGCTTTTAATAAAAATTATTATATATGTGCAACACTAAGACCACGTGGCATATAGGAAGATTTGGGTTTAACAAAATTACTGTATGATTATAACTTTATGCTATCTTTTTATAAGATTTGATTAATAACAGAGTGAAGACCGGAAGACATTGGAAAACACCGCAGCGACATAGACCATGAGCAGTTCTGGGTGTGGTGTGTCTATCTGATTCAGGAAAGCTGTGTTTGTTTGTGCTGCAAGTTTGTGGCTGGGTTGGAAGACATAAATGATTCAGTGGAATGTGAATGGGTATGGCTCTGAGTTGTAGTTAAGTCGAATATGTGTGAAAACTGATAGATATTTTAGCAGAGCTGTGTATGCAATTCATATTTTATTTTATGTAAGGGCGTGGTTATGAGCTGATTGTGAAAATGTGAATACGTATGGAGCACGATATTTGTTTTCATATAATATGCGCATTGACAATTTTATTTTATTTTTCTTGGAAGATTTTTGATTTTTATTGGTACCAAAAGTGTTGATTGAGCTCTACATTTTTTTAAATTGAAGTCAATGAAACGTTTCTTATGGGCCCTTCATGTGTCTATGCCTGTATTGTCAGATCTGTTTGTTTAATGTTTGTAGTTACGTGTTATATGTTAAATGTTTGTGCTAACATCAGAGATCTGTCCACACAGACGGTTCAGACAAATTGACCAAGCAAGAGAAGATCAGAGACTCCGACTGGAAGGGGTGGACAGATGACTCAGAGGGGAGGGAGGAGGATAGGGGTGGATGGAGACGACAGCCCTTATGCCCATCCCTGGTTATAAGACACTCCCATAAAAAATGAGAAGTCACGTGTTCCAGTCTATTCGTTTCTGTATTAAGGAAAGCTGGGTACTTCTGTAAACTAAAATGCAGAATAACATCAAACAGCATTGGTGATTCATTGATGACAACCACACGTAGTGTTCCTCGGGCATTGCTTCAGCCCTGATGCCAAATGCCTCACTGAAGTGGGGAAAAGTAAGTTTGCCACTTTATAATGGTTCTGGGAGATGGACCGGCAGAGTCTGCGGGACCCAGAACTCAGGAGAGAGAGAATTGTGCTCTGTGTGGTACTCCTCGTCCACACCACATGAGAGGATTGTATTCTGTGCTGACCATGCCCGGATCACTGTCCGTCCCTACAGACACCCATAAGGACAACACAAAGACAGGTGAGGGGGAAAAGTTAGATCAAGATTAGAAAACAGGAAATCCAGTATTGGCTGTGCCTTTAAACATTTTTAGCAGATTTGTTCTGGCCCAGAGGATATCCCTAACTCTGGGTGATAAAGAAGTAGTCCCGTTATTGATTGATACTGGAGTAGCCCAGACTGTTGTGCACAGCAAAGATGGCCTCCCCTGATTTAATTTCCAACGACACAAGTCTTTGGGTAGAAGTGGATGGGAAAGTAGCAGAACCCATCCATATTAGATTTGCCCCTAACCAAGAAGTGCTTGCCCGGTTGCTGGTCAGTGGTAACGCCCCCTGTTGCCTCCTGGGTGCAGACTTGCTTGCAAAAGTAGATGTGAACTGTGAAGCTTATAGGTGCCCTCTGTTTCCAGGAACCTTGTTTGTTGGTCGTTAGTGATAATATTCCCTGGTCCATGTTTGTGTAAGGACTCCCAGAAGATGAGAAAAGAACGCACCCAGCATCGGATGGTACATGACCTACGTGCCATTACTGAAGCCACAGTTTTTAACACCTACATGGTGCCCAATGCACACACCTTTTTGGCTCAGGTTCCCGTTACCTCTACTCACTCCACTGTGATTGATTTCACCAAAAGTTTTCTTTTCAGCACCGCTACATCCAGATAGTTAGTACTTGTTCTCCTCCACACATGAGGGTAAACAGGATACCTGGGTGGTGGTGCTGCCGCAGGGGGCCCAGAACTCGCCCAGTATGTATACCGTAGCCATGACACAATCTGACCCCTGATTGTTAGAAGGCTGTGGAGGACATCCCTTTGCCTAGAAACATGAATGCACTGAGGATATTTTTGGGCCTGTTTCTCATTATAGACCTTGGATATGCAAGTTTGATGCAGCCTTCTTATGATTGTTTGTCCTTTAGTCTCTACCACCTTATAGGTGGTAGAGGCCTTTGATGCCAAAACCTGGCAATTTTGTGTTCCCCCACACCGGGTCTATCAGATTATTACATTTAGATTGTGTTGTACAGAAGTGTATGGCCATACCCCAGCTGTCCTCACTCAAGGGCACTCCCGACAACAACACCCCGTGGCCAGAGGTGCCCATTTCTGCATCAGAGTTGTAGTAGTCGTGCAAGCTATGCTTGATAAAAGCTCTGAGATAGTTCTGAACCACAAAGTGACGGTGATATTACTTCTATCAATGGGCGTAGCTATAGGGGGTGCAGAGGTAGCAGTCGCTACCGGGCCCAGGAGCCTAAGGGGCCCAAAGACCCTTGTGCCGCATAGGAAGACACACAAAGCACTGAGGGAAGGGGGCCCAAGCTGAACTATTGCACCAGGGCCCATGAGCTGTTAGCTACGCCCCTGCTTCTATCCTCGTGAAAGTGCAACCCAAAAGATTGTTTTGTTGCCCGTTATTTGAGAATGCAGTGTTCCATTTTGTTGCCTGACAATGTTGCTGTCCAGAGGTGTAATACTTTGCCTCCAGCCGTCCTGTTGCCTCTGGAACAAGGGGGGAGGGAAGAGTTAGGGCACCTAAACTTTTCTTCCAGATCCAAAGGAAGAGGCTCATGACTGTTGCAGATGATGTCACAAGAAACAGTGGTTATGGTAAATCAGCCATTAGGTAATCCAGATAATGTGCTCTTTGTGGATGGATCGAGGTATGGCCAGGATGGCAGGTACTACACAGGTTGAGCAGTGGTGGTTAATTGGGACACTCAAAACACAGCATAGTCCTTACCACCACTACCACACATGTCTTCTCAATAAGTGGAGCTAAAAGACTCTGAAGATGGCTTGCAGATATAAGGAGGAAAAAAAAAAAAAAAGCCAACATTTACACTGATTCGAGGTATCACTTTGGGATGGCCCATGACTATGGGCCCATTTGGAAACACAGAGACTTCCTGACCGCTTTAGGTAAACCCATCAAAAATGGGAAAGCAGGGAGGTCTCTTATAGAAGCCCTCATGTCGCTAACTTGAGTGGCGGTGATAACAACGAAAGGCCACTGTAAAACATATTCAGCGGAGGCAAGGGAAAAAGCCACGGCAGATCAGGCGGCCAAAATGGCTGCCAAATTGCCTAGGCAGACCCCTGCCTTAAGTGGCCAAAGGTCAAGTCCCTGAAATAACTCCTCCTGTCTCACTGGAAGTTCTTAAGACCTTACAGAGCCAGGTGGGGAAGGAGGAAAGGGACTGGTGGATGGAAAAGGGGCGACAAAGGGAAGGCCTAAAACAGTTCCAAGGGAAACTCTGCCTTCCCAGTTCCCTCTACACCACGATGGCACAGGCAACCCGTGGAGTGACGCACCAGTCAGAAACTGCTGTGTGTGATTTAGTACATAGCGCATGGTGCGCCCCAGGGTTCAGCACTGTAGCAGTCAGATATGCTCAAGGATGTATGATTTGTGCCCAGAAACACACGTCTTGTCTTCTGTATCTGTTTCAACGTTTGCAAACTACCTTCAACTACTCAAGGTGGGCCTTTATGAGTAGGTATTGATATGTGATGACTTGTTTTCAGGATGGCCAAAACAGTACCCAAAGAAGTAAAGAAGATTGTGGCCGAGGCTGTATATAGGCATAGGGTACCTGAGTCCATTGAAAGTAACAGAGGTGTCCACTTCAAAGGTGAAGTGATGCAGGAGATGATGAAGTTTTGAATGTAGGACAGGCCTTACATGCTTCGTACCATCCACAAAGCAGCGGTAGGGTAGGAGACCAGGAACTGAACGGGACACTAAAGTTAAAGATTAAAAAAAAAGCTATGAACAAAGTGCCTGCTGGTAGCCCTCTTTTCAGTAAGGTATACACCTAACCATAAGACAGGCCTTAGTCCCTATGAGGTCCATTTTGGGTCAGGCCAGGTATAGGATTGTATTTCCCACAGTAGTTCCAGATGCAACACGGTTGTCTGACAGATTATGTGATCAGTTTTGTACGAGCATTTTACTAAAGTACGTGCTCGAGTTTTTTCTTCACTTTCAGATTTTGATAAAATACCAGGAACCAACCCACTTGTGTCTGGAGATTGGGTGGTAGTAAACAGACACATTAGAAAAGTCCTAAAACCCTGGTTTGATGGTCCATTCCGAGTGTTATTGACAACAAGCACATCAGTGAAGCTCAAAGGAAAGCCTAATTGGAGTCATTTCAAGAAAGTGTTGACTCTAGAGACTTGAAAGGATGATGCTTTTTGGTTCCCCTTGTGTGACTGTTGATCTTGACCCAAAAGAATGTGGAAGAATTGTATGAAGACTTCGATCCCGAAAATCAGAGGCACTGATGATCTCCAGTTTCCCCTCCATATGAGGTTAACGCCAGTTAGGGAAAGAACATCTGACCTTCCAATGCTTAGTCCGGTGTTATGGGAGGCTATTCATTAGGGATAGCTTGTCAAGTAGCCGGTGAAGAAACATGTGAAGCATTGGGACAGATGTTTAGGTTTAGGGAGAGAATTAAAATTCAAGGGGGACTGTTAGAGATGTGTGAATTTTATTCTATGTTTGTATCTTTTGGACTCTAAAGGGTTACACTTTTCTTTGAAGCTGTAACAAACTTCTTCTTAGTCTTCTCTTATCTCAGGGGCCTCCCTCTCTCTTCTCTGCTGTTTCAACTTTCTGTCTATGCAAGGCCATGAGGAGAAGGGGGGGGGGGCAGTGTTTGTCTTCCATCTCCCCACAGTTGCTTTGAGGGATGCCTAAGCCAATCACGTAGCTTGATGATATATATATACATATTATTCACTGCCTATAGAGAAGCACCTCCTTAAAGTGTCACATATGATGTATGCAGTATTGTTGTTAGGATAGCCGCCATTATAAGATGGCGGACACTTAGATGTTTACATTAAGTTCACATTCCAAAGTAGTGCATACTGTGCAGATGCTAGAGTGTTATCTCTTCTTCTCTTATCTTTTCTTTCCTTTTGACCAATGAAATAATGCTTGAGCCTCAGGAAAGGACCGCCCTCTTCTGAAGATGTATAATTGCTTTTACTTTTTGTAATAAAGGTAGAGATTACATTGACCAGCTATGTGTCAGAGTCTAGTCTCTCATCCACGCGTGGATATTAACCCCTTGGGGGTACCTTGATTTGGAGCACCAGAGTGCATCTCAAATGCTCTGATTAGAGTGTCTTTAACACCAGTGCCCACCACTCATACCGTGTGGCACAGGACTTTGCATCAAACAAAGGCATTTAATTTTTACCCTTTAATCTAAGGTTAGTTGCCTGCCAGTGTGTGTCAGGCTAACTTCCACTGACTGTAGTGTGCCCGCTGCCAGTGCCCACCACCACTCATACCGGGTGGCACAGGCATTTAATTTTTACACTTTAGTCTAATTTCAGTTGCTTGCCTGCTGCCAGTGTGTGTCAGGCCGACTTCCACAGACTGTAGTGTGCCCACTGCCAGTGCCCACCACCACTCATACCGTGTGGCACAGGCATTTCATTTTTACACTTTAGTCTAATTTCAGTTGCTTGCCTGCTGCCAGTGTGTGTCAGGCCGACTTCCACGGACTGTAGTGTGCCCACTGCCAGTGCCCACCACCACTCATACCGGGTGGCACAGGCATTTAATTTTTACACTTTAGTCTAATTTCAGTTGCTTGCCTGCTGCCAGTGTGTGTCAGGCCGACTTCCACAGACTGTAGTGTGCCCACTGCCAGTGCCCACCACCACTCATACCGTGTGGCACAGGCATTTAATTTTTACACTTTAGTCTAATTTCAGTTGCTTGCCTGCTGCCAGTGTGTGTCAGGCCGACTTCCACGGACTGTAGTGTGCCCACTGCCAGTGCCCACCACCACTCATACCGGGTGGCACAGGCATTAAATTTTTACACTTTAGTTTAATTTCAGTTGCTTGCCTGCTGCCAGTGTGTGTCAGGCCGACTTCCACAGACTGTAGTGTGCCCACTGCCAGTGCCCACCACCACTAATACCGGGAGGCACAGTAGCTTGCCGATAAATAAGGCATTTAATTTTTACACTTTAGTCCGGATAGGGTACGTAACAGGGATTAAACTGATAGGAATAGTACTAGTTAAGACACCACTCATATAGGGTGTCACTGCACATTGCTCTGTGAACGCGCAGTGCCCCAATTTGGGAGTAAGAGGACCGACCAAGCTGCTTTTTCCATCTCCCGGTTCCTAAAATCAATTCAGTTTAGTGTATGAGAGTTTGGTCTGTCACTGTGAAGGCAGTCGAAGGTACCCGGCCTACATTTTTTTCACAAAAGGCAATCCCTGATATGGGACGTAACAGGGATTAAACTGATAGAAATAGTACTAGTTAAGACACCACTCATATCGGGTGTGACAGTAAATTGCACGGCGCAGACGCAGTCACCGTGGTTTAAAACAAAAGGGAGGGAGCCAGCGTTTTTTTTAACCATCTCCCTGCTCGAAAAATCAATTCAATAAATGGCCCCCAGATTGGGGACGTAACAGGGATTAAACTGATGAGAATACTACTACAAAAAATACCACTCATATCGGGTGTGACAGTAAATTGCACGGCGCAGACGCAGTGACCGTGATTAAAACAAAGGGGAGGGAGCCAGCGTTTTTTTAACCATCTCCCTGTTCGAAAAATCAATTAATAAATGGCCCCTAGATTGGGGACGTTAGAGGGATTAAACTGATGAGAATAGTACTACAGAAAATACCACTCATATCGGGTGTGACAGTAAATTGCACGGCGCAGACGCAGTGACTGTGGATTAAAACAAAGGAGAGGGAGCCAGCGTTTTTTAACCATCTCCCCGTTCGAAAAATCAATTCAATAAATGGCCCCCAGATTGGGGACGTAACAGGGATTAAACTGATGAGAATACTACTACAAAAAATACCACTCATATCGGGTGTGACAGTAAATTGCACGGCGCAGACGCAGTGACCGTGGATTAAAACAAAGGGGAGGGAGCCAGCGTTTTTTAACCATCTCCCTGTTCGAAAAATCAATTCAATAAATGGCCCCCAGATTGGGGACGTTAGAGGGATTAAACTGATGAGAATAGTACTACAGAAAATACCACTCATATCGGGTGTGACAGTAAATTGCACGGCGCAGACGCAGTGACCGTGGATTAAAACAGAGTGGAGGGAGCCAGCATTTTTTTAACCATCTCCCCGTTTAAAAAATCAATTCAATTGACCTTTCGGGGACCCTTGGTGTTGTACGTGGCTGGGTGGAGGAAGAAACCTTCAATGACATCACCGGGACGTGGCTAGCTTGGTATCCAACCTTGTGCAAATGGGGAGTTTGCGGTTGTGCAAATGGACTGTTTGCGGTGCATTAAAAGGGGAGTTTGGTCTGTCAATGTCTGTGAAGCGGCGTAACCCTTACACTACCTGATCGATACGACATCATACCTGATCGTATACACACACTGGATGTTTTAAAGCATGTTATTCCAAACAATTTAGGAATGTTAGTTGATTTATGCCCTTTATGGATTAAAACCCGACTCTGCGTCCACTACGTAATTTTCCATGGGAGTTTTGCCATGGATCCCCCTCCGGCATGCCACAGTCCAGGTGTTAGTCCCCTTGAAACAACTTTTCCATCACTATTGTGGCCAGAAAGAGTCCCTTTGGTTTTTAAAATTCGCCTGTCTATTGAAGTCTATTGCGGTTCGCCCGGTTCGCCCGTTCGTGAACATTTGCGGAAGTTCGCGCTCGCTGTTCGCGAACTGAAAATTTTATGTTCGCGACATCACTAGCCAAAAGTAGGGCTTTGGCAGCCCCTTGGACATTGGATAAATTTCCCTGAAGGGTCTATGGCCAGTCCGCCCTTGGTTACTGTATAGTCCTTACTTGCTGACTCTGAGGGTATTATGGCCAACTCTGGGAGTTGCTGTGGCCGACCCTGGATTCTATGTGGTTGACTCTGGGTGCTATGTAACTGACTATGGGTGAGCTGTGGCTGAATCTAGGTGAATCATGGCCAACTCTAAGTGAGCTGTAGAGCTCCAGATGGGCTGTGGTTGACTCTTAGGCCCCTTTCACACGAGCGTGTCCGGATTAGGTCCGGATGCATTGCGGATGCATTCAGTGAAAACCATTCAGTTTTGCCTGCGATTGCGTTCAGTTTTTCAGTTTTTTCCGCGCTGGTGCAATGCGTTTTGATGCGTTTTTCACGCGCGTGATAAAAAAACTGAAGGTTTACAAACAACATCTCCTAGCAACCATGAGTGAAAAACGCAACACACCTGCACTTGCTTGCGGATGCAATGCGTTTTTCATGCAGCCCCATTCACTTCTATGGGGCTAGGGCTGCGTGAAAAACGCAGAATATAGAACATGCTGCGATTTTCACGCAACGCACAAGTGATGCGTGAAAAAAAACGCTCATGTACACAGACCCATTGAAATTAATGGGTCCGGATTCAGTGCGGGTGCAATGCGTTCACATAATGCATTGAACCCGCGCGGAAAACTCGCCCATGTGAAAGGGGCCTTAGGGTACAGTTTCACTTTCAAGATTTTTGATGCAGTCATATCTGTCCTTCATACGTTCTTTCCTTTTTACGATCCACTCCTGATTTTGGCTTCCAAAACTGCATGCAGAAATCTGACTGGCATAGCTAAAGGCTCATGGCCCCTGGTGCAAGACTTCAGCTTGGGCCCCCCTTCTCTAAGTTCTTTGTGGCCAGGGGCAGGGAAGTACATAGCCTTCGTGCTGCCTGAGGCAAAAATTAAAACGGCACCCGCCCATGCAAAATTCTTGACCTAACCCCTTCCTTCCAGCTAGAGGTGTAACTTGACCAGTATGCACTTTCTATAATACTGGTGTGTTCTTATGCGGCACAAGGGTCTTTGGGCCTCCTCCGACTCCTGGGCCCGGTAGTGACTGCTACTTCTGCACCCCCTATAGCTACCCCCCTGGCTACGTCTGTATGTGCCGCTTCAGCTATAACCTCTTAAGTACTCATGACGTACCGGTACGTCATGGTGTCCTGGTACTTAAGGACTCATGACGTACTGGTACGTCATGAGTATTTCCGATCACCGCCGCGCAGTACGGGGTGATAGGAACAGAGTGCCTAGGGTGACCCCCCCCGTTTTGGAGATACCTGCGGTTTGCTGCGTTTCCGGGTTATTCGGGTCTCTGGTGACCCGATAACCCGGTATAGGATGGTGATCGGCGGGGTGATAACACCCCACCAATCACCATGCTTAGATCCTGTGAGGTGATGGTGACACAGGTCTGATTGGCTGCACAGGCGGGATGGGGTTTATTCCCCCTGCTCTCCTCCTCCTCCATTTTGCGTCGGAGGAACGAAGAGAGAAGAGCCTGCTGCTGATCGGGACCCCAGCGCCCAGCCTTCACCCCCCCATCACCCTCCTGTGGCCATCCAAAGTGCCTTCTGGCACTTGCAGGTACTTTAGGGAAAGCCAGGGAAAGCTTTAGTTCAGGCAGGGAGAGTTAGGGAGAGTTCAGGGCTTTTTTTTTTTTTTTTTTTTTTGTGTTGCATCACCCAGCTTGATCCCTTGAACCCCCCCATAGTAAAGAGTAGGGGGAGCGGGGAAGCAGGGGAGCGGCATACTTACATACCTTGCGGCTCCCGGGACGCTCCAGGATGACGTCAGGGCGCCCCAGTGCATAGATCACGTGATCACATGGATCACGTGATCCATGCGCGCGGGGCGCTCTGACGTCATTCAGGAGCACCCCGGGAGCTGCACGGAATGTAAGTATGCCGCTCCCCCGCTCCCCACTACTACTATGGCAACCAGGACGCTAGTAGCGTCCTGGCTGCCATAGTAACACTGAAAGCATTTTGAAGACTGATCAGTCTTCAAATGCTTTCAGTTCACTTGCGTTGTGCCGGAGCCGGCGTGCATTCCGGCGACGGAAGTGCAAGCCGGATCTTCACAACGCAAGTGTGAAAGAGGCCTAAGCTGTAGTGAAAAGTCGGGAACACCCGTGCCCCCACACACACGCACACTAAATAAAGTTTTTCACGCACGCACATACACACGCACCCACACACACTTCCCTATGGCCCGCCGGACGTTCTTGGCTGCGGAGGCATATGCCCAACTTACCTCCGAATCTGAGAGTCCAAGTGAGGGCGAGGATGACCCCACGTTCCTTTTGTCATCCACGTCCTTCTCATCATCTAGTGATGATGAGCCACCAAGTTGGCGGAGACGTCGCCAGGCAGAGCCATGTCAGGGACGCTGTGGCCCACCCTAGTATGAGCAGCTCTGGGGCTCGTACTAGTTTGCCGGCCCACCGGGTCAGTTCACCTGAGCCCCCTGCAGGTGAACTTGGCTGGTGTACCCCAGAGGACTTTGAGCCCGCAATTCCTTATTTTGTTGGTGAATCAGGAATCCATATTTACACAGTGGGCTTCACTGAATACGATTTTTTAATCTTTTTTTCAGTGACCAACTGATAAGTCTAATGGTGGAGCAAACAAATCTGTACGCCCAACAGTTCGTTGCTCAACACCCAGGCTCTTTTTTGGCTAGGTCCGGTGGCTGGACGCCGGTCAGTGCAGCCGAGATAAGGACGTTTTTGGACTCTACAGTATGGCCATGACACATCCCAGATTTGAGGCAATCCGGAAATGCCTGCATTATGCAGATAATGCAGCATGTCCCCCCCCCCCAAGGTGATCCTGCCTATAACCGTCTGTATAAGATACAGCCGGGCATCGATCACTTTGGGGCCAAATTTGTGGAGGCCTATGTACCTGGAAGGGAGGTCGCGGTTGATGAATCTCTCATTGCTTTCAAGGGGAGACTCATTTTCCGCCAGTATGTTCCCTCAAAGCGGGCGAGGTATGGCGTGAAGCTGTACAAACTTTGTGAGAGTACCTCAGGGTACACTTACAAGTTTCGTGTGTACAAGGGACGAGATTCCCGTATTGAACCCCCAGAATGTCCCCCCACTCTAGGTGTTAGCGGGAAACTTGTGTGGGACCTTATGTACCCACTGCTAGATAAGGGTTACCACCTGTACGTGGATAACTTTTATACTATCATTCCCTTGTTCAAGTCCCTCGCCGCCAGATCCACGTCCGCATGTGGGACCGTGCGAAAAAGTCAGCACGGCCTCCCTACCGTCCCCCTCCAGATACCTAATACCAGGGGTGAGACCCGTACCCATACCAGTGAAAACCTGTTGCTGTTTAGATATAAGGACAAGAGGGATGTCCATGTACTGACCACAATTCATGGTAACGGCATCTCCCCTGTCCCTGTGCGAGGTATCACGGCAACGGTCCTCAAGTCTGATTGTATTGACGACTACAATCGGTATATGGGAGGAGTTGATCTCTCTGATCAAGTCTTCAAGCCATATAATGCCATGCGCAAAACCCGAACATGGTACAAAAAAGTTGAGGTCTACTTGGTATAGGTTGCCTTGTACAACTCTTTTGTGCTGTCTCAGAGTGCTGGCAACACAGGGAAATCCCTTCAGTTCTATGAGGCAGTCCTTAAGGACCTGATCTTTTCTGACCGGAAAAGAGCAGACCGGAGTACCTCAGGAACTGGAGGCACCCGGATCGTCCCTGGCCAACACTTTCCAGGTGGGGTCCCCCATACTGGAAAGAAGGGACGAACCCCAAAAAGATGCAGAGTGTGTCACAGGAGGTGGATACGAAAGGACACCACCACTCAGTGTGACACGTGCACAGATCATCCGGGCCTTTGTGTTATTGGTTGCTTCAGGGAGTACCACACTTCCATGGAGTACTAAATTTATTATCCACCTTTCCATGTAGCCACTGACAATCGGATAAAAACTATGGTTCTCAGACTTGAGACACAAAAAAAATTATTTTCAAAAATGATAGTTTATAAATCTAAAATAATTAAAAAGTAATTAAGAAAGTAGACAAATTATGTATCGCCGCGTCCTTAATAATCTGCCCTATAAAAATACCCTATGACCTAACCCCTTAGATTAACACGAATAAAAAAAAAGTGCAAAAAATGATTTTTTTTGTCACCTTACACAATAAAATGCGTAATAGCAAGCGATCAAAAAGTCATATGCCCCCAAAAATAGTGCCATTAAGACCGTCGCCTCATCCCGCAAAAACTTAGCCCCTACCGAAGACAATCGGGTAAAAACTTTAAAAAAAATGACCGTTAGACTGTGTAGATAATTACATTTTTTTAGTCTGTTTCAAATAGGATAATATAGAGTTAAACAAAAAAATGTTAAAAAAGTAGACAAATTAGGTATCGCAGCATCTGTAATAATCTGCCGTATAAAAATACCCCATGACCTAACCCCTTAGATTAACACGGGGAAAGAAAAAGGTGCTAAAAATTTTTTTGTCACCTTACATAATAAAATGCGTAATAGCAAGCGATCAGAAAGTGACATGCCCCCCCCCAAATAGTGCCATTAAAACTGTCCCCTCATCCTGCAAAAAATTAGCCCCTACCTAATACAATCTGCTAAAAAAACTTTCAAAAAAATGACTCTTAGACTTTAAATATACCAAAAAAAAATGTTGTATCAAAAAGGATAATATAGTCTAAAACCTAAATAATTGTAAAAAAGTAGACCTTTTAGTTATCGCCGCGTCTGTAATAATCTCCTCTATAAAATTACCCCATGACCTAACCCCCCAGATTAACACGGTCCAAAAAAATTTTTTTAAACGATGCCAAAACAGTCATTTTTGGCACTTTTCCATTTCAATCCGTCTTTAACGGTAAAAAAGCAAGGGTTAACCGCCAAACAAAACTTAATATTTATTACCCTGATACTGCAGTTTACAGAAACGCTACATTTGTGGTCGTAAACTGCTGTATCACTAAAAGGAAGGGCGCAAAAGGAAAGGACCGACATGGTTTCTGGATGGCCTTTTTTATTGACACCATGTCCCTTTTGAAGCCCCCCTGATGCACCCCTAGAGTAGAAACTCCCTAAAAGTGACCCCATCTAAGAAACTACACCCCTCAAGGTATTCAAAACTGATTTTACAAAATTTATTAACCATTTAGGTGTTCCTCAACAATTAATGGCAAATGGAGATGAAATTTCAGAATTTCAATTTTTGGTAACCTTACCTCACAAAAATGTAATATGGAGCAACCAAAAATCATATGTACCCTAAAAATAGTCCCAACAAAACTGCCACCTTATCCCATAGTTTCCAAAATAGGGTCACTTTTATGGAGTTTCTACTCCAGGGGGGCGTCAGGGGGGCTTGAAACAGGACTCGGTGTAAATGAACCGGTCCATAAAAATCAGCCTTCCAAAAACCACACAGAGCTCCTTTTCCTCTACGCCCCACCGTGTGGTCGTACAGTAGTGTACACCACATATGGGTTGTTTCTGTAAATGGCAGAGTCAGGGCAATAAAGATATAGTCTTGTTTGGCTATTAACCCTTGCTTTCTTAGATGGGGTGACTTTTAGGGAGTTTCTACTGTAGGGGTGCATCAGGGGGGCTTGAAATAGTACACGGTGTAAATAAACCGGTCCATAAAATCTGCCTTCCAAAAACCACACGGCGATCCTTTCCCGCTACGCTCCGTCGTGTGGCTGTACAGTAGTGTACGACCACATATGTGGTGTTTCTGTAAACGACAGAGTCAGGGCAATAAAGATACAGTCTTGTTTGGCTGTTAGCCTTGCTTTGTTAGTGAAAAAAATGGGTTAAAATGGAAAATTTGGCAAAAAATTGAAAATCTCAAATGTCATCTCCATTTGCCAATAACTCTTATGGAGGACCTAAGGGAAAATCTGCCAAAAAAAGTGAAATTCTGAAATCTCATCTACATTTTCCTTTAATTCTTGTGGAACTCCTAAAGGTTTATGAAAGTTTGTAAAGTCAGTTTTGAATACCTTGAAGGGTGTAGTTTCTAAAATTTTTGGGTGGTTTCTATTATGTAAGCCTCACAAAGTGACTTCAAACCTGAACTGGTACCTAAAAAAATGGGTTTTTGAAAATCTCTGAAAATTTCCAAGATTTGCTTCTAAACTTCTAAGCCTTGTAACGTCCCCCAAGAATAAAATGGCATTTCCAAAATGATCCAGACATGAAGTAGACATATGGGGTATTTAAATGAATAACTATTTTTGGAGGAATTAGTATGTATTATAGAAATAAAAAAATTGAAACTTGAAATTGAAAATTTTTGGTAAATTTGGTATTTTTTTATAAATAAAAATGAACTTTGTTTACTCCATTTTACCAGTGTCATGAAGTAAAATATGTGACAAAAAAACTATCTCAGAATGGCCTGCATAAATAAAAGTGTTTAAAAGTTATCACCACATAAAGTGACACTGGTCAGATTTGCAAAAAAGTCCTTAAGGGGTTAAAGAGGACCTGTCACCACAAAATGCAATGCAATTTGACAGCACTATGTTATATTGCAGGAGAAGCTGAGCAGATTGATGTACAGTATATTTTTTGTGGGAAAAGATTCAGTAAAAACCTGTTATTTAGACATTCATATCTTTGCTTTTTGCAGCCTTGTAAAAAACTATCAGTACAGGGGCGAGGGGTTATTAATGACTGACAGCTATCTCTCACTGACAGCCTTCCCTCCTGTACCAATAGTTTTTCACTTTTTCAGGGCTGCAAAAAAAGCAATTATATAAATATATAAATTACATGTTTTACTGAATCTTTTCCCACAAAAATATATATATATATGTTAGTGATGAGCGAGCATGCTCGGCACGTGGTGGTACTTGGCTGAATACCACGTGTGTATCACCGCCGGTTCTGGGAGACGTCTGGTGTATGACGTTCTTTGTTTTGGTTTTGGTTTTGCTCAGTTCCTTTTTCTCCCTCAGCTGCCTCTTATCTTGAATAATTGGCTTGCTTTATATTCCCTCCCATACTGCTCCTCTTTGTGGTTTATATTACTTCCTGGTTGAAGTGTGTGCTGCTGGAGGCTGCCGTTGTTTTGCTCTAAGATAAGTGCATTCCGTTTTCTTTGTGTCTTGTTTGCTGGCTTGATTCTAGGTGACCCTGACTCCCTCCGTATTCTGTGCAGGGAGCCGGTGGCCGTTACCCTCACTACCAGGGCCGGGCCGACACAGAGGCCACTCTCACCAAGTCCCTGCTGCTGCCGTGCAGCTGTATTAGCAGCAGAGCACCCATTTCTGCGCTCTGCTGCTGTAACAGCCGGTCCTGCGCCCCCTAGTGGTGTTCTTCCTCCCTCCCTCAGACTAGTGCAGTGTGCTGCAGCTCCGTACCTTCCCCAGCCCCTGACTTCCTGCCTGTGTGTGCACCAGAGATTCACAACCCCCTCCCCCAGCACAGAGAGAAGAGCAGCGTCGGGACAGAGAAGGAGGAGGAGGAATACTCTGCATCCTGCCTCTCCCTCCAAGTCACCAGAGACTGTATGTGCAGAAAATGTAAGGGGTTAAAGGGAATGGAATGGCAGTAATGTAATGTGCATATTGTGTGTTTTTATGTATGTGTGTCATATGTATGTCTGTATATATGTATGTATGTATGTGTGTCATATGTATGTCAGTATGTGTGTGTGTGTCATATGTATGTCAGTATATATGTGTGTGTCATATGTATGTCAGTATGTATGTGTGTGTCATATGTATGTCAGTATATATGTGTGTGTCATATGTATGTCAGTATGTATGTGTGTGTCATATGTATGTCAGTATATATGTGTGTGTCATATGTATGTCAGTATGTATGTGTGTGTCATATGTATGTCTGTATATATGTGTGTCATATGTATATATGTGTGTCATTTGTATGTCAGTATATATGTGTGTGTCATATGTATGTCAGTATGTATGTGTGTGTCATATGTATGTCTGTATATATGTGTGTGTCATATGTATGTCTGTATATATGTGTGTGTCATATGTATGTCTGTATATATGTGTGTGTCATATGTATGTCAGTATGTATGTGTGTGTCATATGTATGTCTGTATATATGTGTGTGTCATATGTATGTCAGTATATATGTGTGTGTCATATGTATGTCTGTATATATGTGTGTGTCATATGTATGTCAGTATGTATGTGTGTGTCATATGTATGTCTGTATATATGTGTGCGTCATATGTATATATGTGTGTCATATGTATGTCAGTATATATGTGTGTGTCATATGTATGTCAGTATATATGTGTGTGTCATATGTATGTCAATATATATGTGTGTGTCATATGTATGTCAATATATATGTGTGTGTCATATGTATGTCAGTGTATATGTGTGTGTGTCATATGTATGTCAGTATATATGTGTGTGTCATATGTATGTCAGTATATATGTGTGTGTCATATGTATGTCAGTATGTATGTGTGTCATATGTATGTCAGTATGTATGTGTGTCATATGTATGTCAGTATGTGTGTGTCATATGTATGTCAGTATGTGTGTGTCATATGTATGTCAGTATATGTGTGTGTCATATGTATGTCAGTATATATGTGTGTGTCAAATGTATGTCAGTATAGATTATCTAACCCAGTCCCCCTTCCCCCATCAGCCCTTGTCCTACCCCCATCTTCCCCACCAGACATTTAGATGTTATTTATTCCTGCTATTCTAATGCTCTGATCAGTAGATGGCTCAAGTCAAGCCCTCACCCCCCCAGCCATTTAGATATGTATGTTATCAATCATCCCCCACCCCCGCCTTCCTTGTAATTTGCTGGCCCCCAATATCCATTGTGAGTCACAATCCATAACACTGCCATCCACAGATCCCCCCATAACAGTGTGTCATCCACAGATCCCCCATAACAGTGCCATCCACAGATCCCCCATAACAATGCGTCATCCACAGATCCCCATAACAGTGTCCTCCACAGATCCCCCATAACAGTGTGTCATCCACAGATCCCCATAACAGTATGTCATCCACAGATCCCCCATAACAGTGCCATCCACAGATCCCCCCATAACAATGCGTCATCCACAGATCCCCCATAACAGTGTCATCCACAGATCCCCCATAACAGTGTCCTCCACAGATCCCCCATAACAGTGTGTCATCCACAGATCCCCATAACAGTGTGTCATCCACAGATCCCCCATAACAGTGTCATCCACAGATCCCCCATAACAATGCGTCATCCACAGATCCCCATAACAGTGTCCTCCACAGATCCCCCATAACAGTGTGTCATCCACAGATCCCCCATAACAGTGTGTCATCCACAGATCCCCCATAACAGTGTCATCCATAGATCTCCCATAACAGTGTTGTCCACAGATCCCCCATAAGTGTGTCATCCACAGATCCCCATAGCATTGTCATCCACAGATCCTTCATAACAGTGTGTCATCCACAGATCCCCCATAACAGTGTCATCCACAGATTACCCCATAACAGTGTCATCCATAGATCCCCCCCCCATAACAGTTTCATCCATAGATCCGCCCCATAACAGTGTCATCCACAGATCCCCCATAACAGTGTCATCCACAGATACCCTTCATAACAATGTCATCCACAGATCCCCCATAACAGTGTCATCCACAGATCCCCCCCATAACAATGTCATCCACAGATCCTCCATAACAGTGCGTCATTAATTGATACATTAAACTGTGCATATTTATGTGTGATTACAACAGTATTTAGTAAAGACTCCACAAGTTGGGGGCGCACTTGGGCAGCTCAGCCTCTGTTGGTGGTGGACCTTGTCCCAGCCCTGCTCACTACTATAGGGAATTCAGGTGTCACTCAGTTATAGGTACGAGGGCATGTATCTGTCTACCACCAGGACTTGTACATGTGCATAGCACTCAGGGAGAGTTCTTAGGGATTTAAAGGGCCCTCCTATTTTTCCTTAGTTTGGGATCAAGCCAGTCTGTCGTTATTTATCAGTTCCTGCTAACTGTTCTCCATCCTTGACAGTGTGCTTATCACATTGCTTGAGTCTCCTCCCAGCACGTTTGGCGCCTCCTGAGAAGCCAATCAACGTTCAGGTAAGTGATTCCCTTCAGTGTAATGCCATAGCCATGTTAGCTATTAGCCTTACACTGATTGGCTGGCCGAACCACGTGATACCAATTTATATAGGAGCTGATGTCCCGCACTCGGATCATTCAGTGTCAGGGAGAGCATACAGTAGACAGGGACAGATAGCGTTTTAACTCCCAAAAAACTATTCATAGACCAAACAGTCCTCTTAAGGACTATAGTGTGTGTTTGACAACAGTGCATCACCATTTTTTTTTTATCAGGGGTTAAATTCACCAGTATCAGGGACAGGTGTATTTAGGAAGCGACAGTGCAGGGCTGGAAAATAGCTTTTTTAAGTACCCAAAAGCTTTTAAAAGACTGAAAGATTTGATATTAGTGAGATCTACAGTATGCCATCAGAAAGCAGTGTGTTTAGCAGACATTATAAAAAGGGGCTTATTCACTAGAGTGTTCCTGCTAGTGAGATATAAACCGCGCCATCAGAGAAATCTTTTTTTCTGGGGAAATTAACCTAATTTGTGCCACATCTGTGTGTGTGTTCAGATTGCAACCGTTATATTCATTACTCCAGCATTATTTATATCTTGGTCAAATTTAACTAGTTTTGGACACACCTGTGTGTGCGTTTAGGCCGCAACCTTATATACAGTATTCCAGCAGAGAATTATTTGTATTTGGGACAAATTTAACTACTTTTGGGCACATCTGTGTGTGCATTTAGGCCGCAACCGTATATGCAGTACTCCAGCAGGGAATTATTTGTATTTGGGGCAAATGTAACTGTTTTGTGCCAAATATACTGTCCATATAGTGTGGATTTCTGTGACAAATACTCTACCACATTTGAAAAGAGTGTCTGTTGCTCCAATCTAAATAATCTGTGCATAATCTAGTGTCCATATTCTGTTCACTACTGAGGCATATACAAACTCAAATTTAAAATCTGTGTGTCTTGCGACAATCTAAATAATCTGGTCCATATCTAGTGTCCATAGTGCGTGGCTCTCTGTTTCAAATACAGTACCACATATGAAAACCGTGTATTTTGGGGAAAAGTAAAATATTTGTGCCGCATCTACTGTGTGTGCATGTCATACATATCTCTAACATATACTGTACTTCAGTATTTGTATTAAGTGTGTGACTTTAGATTACGTGACGTGAGATTAAAGGACTTTAGGAGGGGACTACAATAAGTTAGATTCTTATCACTGCACTATATTGTATTTTTCTCTTTTCTTGTGTAATCCCCATTTAGTATGTGTTCCATTATTGACAGCGCAGTCCGGTGCACATCTTGTCTAATGTAGGCAGTCCTGGAACAGTCGTTTGAGGATGCATATCTTTGTATAAAATGTGAGCAAATTGCCTGTTTGGAATCGCAAACATAACCATAGCAAAGGGGTATGGGGATCTGTGGATGACGCTGTAATGTGGGATCTGTGGATGACGCTGTAATGGGGGATCTGTGGATGACCCTGTTATGGGGGATCTGTGGATGACACTGTTATGGGGGATCTGTGGATGACGCTGTAATGGGGGATCTGTGGATGTCACTGTTATGGGGTATCTGTGGATGACACTGTTATGGGGGATCTGTGGATGACGCTGTTATGGGGTATCTGTGGATGTCACTGTTATGGGGGATCTGTGGATGTCACTGTTATGGGGGATCTGTGGAGGTCACTGTTATGGGGGATCTGTGGAGGTCACTGTTATGGGGGATCTGTGGAGGTCACTGTTATGGGGGATCTGTGGATGTCACTGTTATGGGGGATCTGTGGATGTCACTGTTATGAGGGATCTGTGGATGTCACTGTTATGGGGTATCTGTGGATGACACTGTTATGGGGGATCTGTGGATGACACTGTTATGGGGTATCTGTGGATGACACTGTTATGGGGGCACTGTGGATGACACTGTTATGGGGGATCTGTGGATGTCACTGTTATGGGCGATCTGTGGATGACACTGTTATGGGGATCTGTGGATGACGCTGTTATGGGGATCTGTGGATGACGCTGTAATGTGGGATCTGTGGATGACGCTGTAATGGGGGATCTGTGGATGACCCTATTATGGGGGATCTGTGGATGACACTGTTATGGGGGATCTGTGGATGACGCTGTAATGGGGGATCTGTGGATGACGCTGTAATAGGGGATCTGTGGATGACGCTGTAATGGGGGACCTGTGGATGACGCTGTAATGGGGGATCTGTGGATGACGCTGTAATGGGGGATCTGTGGATGACGTTGTAATGGGGTATCTGTGGATGACACTAATGGGGGATCTCTGGATGACACTAATGGGGGGGGATCTCTGGATGAAACTAATGAAGGGGATCTCTGGAGGACACTAATGGGGGGGGGAATCTCTGGATGACACAAATGGGGGGCTCTCTGGATGACACTGTTAAGGGGCTATGTGGATGACACATGACACATATATAGCATCTTATGCTATATACGTGTCATCCACAGATCCCCCATAAGTGCCATCATAGTGTGTGTGTGTGTGGGGAGGGGGGGTAGTTTACACTCGCCGAGACCGGTGCAGCTTGATTCTTTCATACACCGGCCCCGCAGCTCATACACCGGGACCGATACCGGCATTTTCACGAGTACTTGTACTCGTGAAAATGCCGCCGATACTGCTGCCGATACAGGAAGTTCCGGTCCGGCAGCTCCTATACACTATTGAAGTAAACCTAATCTCTATTAATGTTGCCGGAATAACTAACTATTGATGCGCAGTCTCCCTCAGGTTAGGCGCTCAGTCCCTCCATGCTACTCCTGCCCCGCGCACCTTCTACATTCATAAAGTGGGCGGAGCGCGCAGGAGGGACGTGAGGTGCTTGGAGGAATCGGGCAGCTTGAGCTCTCAGTTCCTCCATGCGCCTCATGTCCCTCCTGCCCGCTCCGCCCACTTTTATGAATGATGAAGGCAGGCGGGGCAGGAGGAGCATGGAGGGACTGAGCGCCTAACCGCCTAACCTGAGGGAGACTGCGGATCAATAGTTAGTAATTCCAGCCACATTAATAGAGGTTAGGTTTACTTCAATAGTGTATAGGAGCTGCCGGACCGGAACTTCCGGTATCGGCAGTGGTATCGGCGGCATTTTCACGAGTACAAGTACTTGTGAAAATGCCGGTATCGGTCCCAAAACCGATACTGGTATCGGTATTGGGACATCCCTAATACAAACCATTAGAAAACGTGGTGTGGTGTTTAACAAGCAGGATATGCTCAACCCATATGCAGTTGTGCATGTATATAGAGAAGCACATCCTGCACTTGTAGTCCGTTGCTAGGGGCAATCAACAGCAAAAAATGCATACAATGGAGGGGACTACAATAAGTTAGATTCTTATCACTGCACTATATTGTATTTTTCTCTTTTCTTGTGTAATCCCCATTTAGTATGTGTTCCATTATTGACAGCGCAGTCCGGTGCACATCTTGTCTAATGTAGGCAGTCCTGGAACAGTCGTTTGAGGATGCATATCTTTGTATAAAATGTGAGCAAATTGCCTGTTTGGAATCGCAAACATAACCATAGCAAAGGCAGGTGCACTCTGCGGCAATACTAAACCCTCACACTGATGTTAAAATTGAGAGGTTAGTTCGACATACCCTACTAGGAGAACATGTCTTAAGCTCAGACACCACGTCAAGGTCTCTCAAGTAGCCCGAGGCCCTACCACTCAACCTACCTGTGCCGTATGGGCGATACCAGGGGCCGTTGGGCATTACGGGAGCTTAAGGCCTGACTCACAAACAGCTCACCAGTGACCTCCAGCATGTAACCATGCTAGCAATGGGAGGTGGGGGGCGCCTGTGAGCCCCACCCGAGACCGGCTGATATGGCCCAGAGCCTACCAGGTGCACCTGAATGTAGCCTGTAGATGAAAAGCAGGCACATTTAAGTTGGAGTTTATACACCTCCAAACATATAATAAAAACTAGGGATGTCCCGATACCATTTTTTTAAGACCGAGTACGAGTACCGATACTTTTATTTAAGTACTCGTCGATACCAATTACCGATACCTCGTATAAACAGCGCCGCAGTTACTGATAGCAATGAAAAAAATTAAAGCTGGGATTTTGTTGCTGTGGCTTTTCTTTTCCTTTGTACAAGTGTTAATAAATTAATAAATGGGAATATAATAGTGTTTTCCAACCAATGTGCCTCCAGGGGGATCTGTTATGGGGTTATCTGTGGATGTCACTGTTATGAGGTTATCTGTGGATATCACTGTTATGGGGTTATCTGTGGATGTCACTGTTATGGGGGATCTGTGGATGTCACTGTTATGGGGGATCTGTGGAGGTCACTGTTATGGGGGATCTGTGGAGGTCACTGTTATGGGGGATCTGTTGATGTCACTGTTATGGGGGATCTGTGGATGTCACTGTTATGGGGGATCTGTGGATGTCACTGTTATGAGGGATCTGTGGATGTCACTGTTATGGGGTATCTGTGGATGACACTGTTATGGGGGATCTGTGGATGACACTGTTATGGGGTATCTGTGGATGTCACTGTTATGGGGGATCTGTGGAGGTCACTGTTATGGGGGCACTGTGGAGGTCACTGTTATGGGGGATCTGTGGAGGTCACTGTTATGGGGGATCTGTGGATGTCACTGTTATGGGGGATCTGTGGATGTCACTGTTATGGGGGATCTGTGGATGTCACTGTTATGAGGGATCTGTGGATGTCACTGTTATGGGGTATCTGTGGATGACACTGTTATGGGGGATCTGTGGATGACACTGTTATGGGGTATCTGTGGATGACACTGTTATGGGGGCACTGTGGATGACACTGTTATGGGGGATCTGTGGATGTCACTGTTATGGGCGATCTGTGGATGACACTGTTATGGGGATCTGTGGATGACGCTGTTATGGGGATCTGTGGATGACGCTGTAATGTGGGATCTGTGGATGACGCTGTAATGGGGATCTGTGGATGACCCTGTTATGGGGATCTGTGGATGACACTGTTATGGGGGATCTGTGGATGACGCTGTAATGGGGATCTGTGGATGACGCTGTAATAGGGGATCTGTGGATGACGCTGTAATGGGGGATCTGTGGATGACGCTGTAATGGGGGATCTGTGGATGACGCTGTAATGGGGGATCTGTGGATGACGCTGTAATGGGGGATCTGTGGATGACACTAATGGGGGATCTCTGGATGACACTAATGGGGGATCTCTGGATGACACTAATGAAGGGGATCTCTGGAGGACACTTAATGGGGGAATCTCTGGATGACACAAATGGGGGCTCTCTGATGACACTGTTAGGGGCTATGTGGATGACACATGACACATATATAGCATCTTATGCTATATACGTGTCATCCACAGATCCCCCATAAGTGCCATCATAGTGTGTGTGTGTGGGGGGGGGCAGTTTACACTCACCGGGCCTGTGTCTGAGACCGGTGCAGCTTGATTCTTTCTACACCGGCCCTCGCAGCTCATACACCGGGACCGATACCGGCATTTCACGAGTACTTGTACCGTGAAAATGCCGCTGACACTACTGCCGATACAGGAAGTTCGTCCGCAGCCTATACACTATTGAAGTAAACCTAATCTCTATTAATGTGTGCCGGAATAACTAACTATTGATGCGCAGTCTCCCTCAGGTTAGGCGCTCAGTCCCTCCATGCTACTCCTGCCCCGCGCACCTTCTACATTCATAAAGTGGGCGGAGCGCGCAGGAGGGACGTGAGGTGCTTGGAGGAATCGGGCAGCTTGAGCTCTCAGTTCCTCCATGCGCTCATGTCCCTCCTGCCCGCTCCGCCCACTTTTATGAATGATGAAGGCAGGCGGGGCAGGAGGAGCATGGAGGGACTGAGCGCCTAACCGCCTAACCTGAGGGAGACTGCGGATCAATAGTTAGTAATTCCAGCCACATTAATAGAGGTTAGGTTTACTCAGTAGTGTATAGGAGCTGCCAGACCGAACTTCCGTACGGCAGTGATCGGCGGCATTTTCACGAGTACAAGTATTTCGTGAAAATGTCGAGTATCGGGTCCCGATACCGATACTGGTATCGGTATTGGGGACATCCCTAATACAAACCATTAGAAAACGTGGTGTGGTGTTTAACAAGCAGGATATGCTCAACCCATATGCAGTTGTGCATGTATATAGAGAAGCACATCCTGCACTTGTAGTCCGTTGCTAGGGGCAATCAACAGCAAAAAATGCATACAATGGAAGATGCCAGCAACAGACTACAAGTACCACAATAACCATCCTACATACGATAACGATAATGTGGATGTGTCAAACTATCAAAAACATAACCATAGCAAAGGCAGGTGCACTCTGCGGCAATACTAAACCCTCACACTGATGTTAAAATTGAGAGGTTAGTTCGACATATCCTACTAGGAGGACATGTCTTAAGCTCGGACACCACGTCAAGGTCTCTCAAGTAGCCCGAGGCCCTACCACTCAACCTACCTGTGCCGTTGTAACGCACCAAATTGATCAGTTAGGATCTCAACTGCGGTGTCCTTTGACATCCACTTTTGTCACACTGATTAAGTGTTGGTGGTGTCTTTTGCGGCTGCTCAGTGTGTACCCCAGGCGGCTCTCTCAGTCTTAAGCGGAGAGTATGGGGTTAACAAAATCATGTACCGCGTACTACAGATAGAGTGTAAAACTAATAGTGAGGAAAGTTCGTTTTAGGGATGAGAGTTCAGATTAAAGTTCATGTGAATAACAGCTCTTGGCAACGTTCAGGAATCCCAGGCCTGCAGTACTAATAACCACCAGCGAGTCCCTTCCTTTCAGTGAGCAATGTCAGTGAAACAAAATGACAGGCTTGATACTTGCTGTTGGAAGTCATGCAGGGATCCTGCAGTGGTGGAGCCGGGTAAGGTAGGTGAGGGTTTCTCCTGGAGGTTCAGAGTTGCAGGTAGTTAGGATCTTGAGTCCTCGTGGTGAATGGAGCAGGCAGGGTGCGCACTCCATTAGTGGAACCCCTGTGCAGCACCTGGCTCCTATTTATTGACCAAGTGTGGGTGGGCGGAGCCACCTTAGACGGCCCAGCGGCCACTGCTTCCAGCCTGGGAGGTAAACAGCGATCGTTGTCATGGTTACACAGGGCATGATCCAGGCTGGAGCGCAAACCACCGTATCCTTACAGTACCCCCTTAAGGGGACCCTCTCCGGGTACCCCAGTAGGGGAGGGTCGGTCGGGAAATCTCCTGTGAAACAACCTTTGGAGTCTGGGTGCATGGACGTCTCGCACATCTTCCCAAGAGTCATCCTGAGACCCGTAACCCTTCCATCTAACGAGGTACTGGATCCTCCCCGTCTTCTTCTGGAGTCGAGAAGCTGCTCAACCTCAAATTCCTCCTCACCTCGGACATCTATCGGGGAGGGTTGAGGAACCCGTGAGGGGAACGGGCTAGGTCTAAACGGTTTTAGCAACGATACATGGAATGTGGGATGTACCTGTAGTCGAGGAGGAAGGGTAAGTCTCACCGTGTTGGGGTTGATAATTCTTTCTATCAGAAAAGGACCCAAAAATTGCCTACCCAGTTTCTTAGCAGGTACCCCCAACCGAAGGTTTCTCGTTGACAGCCATACCGAGTCTCCAACCTGATAAGGAGGATTTTCTCTTCTGTGACGGTCGTAGTAGATCTTCTGCCTTTCCTTTGCCCGTTGGAGGTTGTCTTTCAGCATCCTGAGGGTTGTTTGCAAGGTAGTTACAAAATCATCTGTGGCAGGAACGTTTGTAGGAAGGTTGATTTCAGGGAGAGACCTAGGGTGGAATCCATAATTAGCAAAGAATGGACTATGTAAAGTGGAGGAATTCACAGAATTGTTGTAAGCGAATTCGGCAAGAGGGAGTAGGCTTTCCCAGTCATCTTGAAGGAATGAGCAGTGACATCTGAGAAATTGTTCCAGACATTGGTTCACCCTTTCCGTCTGCCCGTTAGTTTGGGGGTGGTAGGCGGTAGACATTCTATGGTCGATTTGGAGTCTAAGACAAAGTGCTCTCCAAAATTTGGATACAAATTGTGAACCCCTGTCTGATATAACTTGGCTAGGGATTCCATGTAGTTTTATGACATTGGACAGAAAGGCCTCGGCAGTTTCACTGGAGGAAGGTAATTTTTGAGGGCGATGAAGTGTGCCATCTTAGTTAGTAGGTCTACTACAACCATGATGGTGTTGTTTCCTCTGGAGCGGGGGAGTTCTACAATGAAGTCCATTGAAACCCATTCCCAGGGTCTGTTGGGGATAGGAAGACTCATAAGAAGGCCATATGGTCGATTTCTATCACTTTTGCATGAGGCACATGTCTCGCACGTGGAAACATATTGCTTAATTTCTTTGGTCATTTTTGGCCACCAGAAGTTCCTGCGTATCAGGTTTATGGTTTTGGCAATGCCAGGGTGTCCCGCGAGGGGTGAGTCATGGCAGAGTTTGATTACCTGGGTGGTGAGAGGAGTTGGTATGTACAGTAGGTTGTTTTTGTAGAGGAAACCCCGTTGGTCTTTCAGAAGTCCCGGGGGATGTTAGCACAGTCAATTTTCAGAGCATCCTTAAGCTGGGTTTCCAATTCGATGGTGGCGAAGATAATTTTGTTAGGTGGTATAATGCATGTGGGGGCTGTGACTGCGGCGCGGCATTCAGCCAGACGTGATAAGGCGTCAGCCTTCCCATTTTTGAGCCTGGTCGGTAAGTAATTTGAAAGTCGAATCTGTCAAAAAAAAACTCCACCGTACCTGACGTGCTGACAGTGTTTTACTGGTTTTCAGGTATTGTAAATTACGGTGATCCGTGTATATTGTGATGGGGTGTGTTGAACCTTCAAGTAGGTGCCTCCAGTTCTCTAGGGAACATTTTATGGCAAGAAGTTCCTTTTCCCCTATGGGGTAGTTGATTTCAGCGGTGTTTAGAGTCTGGGAGTAGAACCCGACAGGATGTAATGGGGATGAGAAGGAGCTCCGCTGGGACAGAACAGCTCCTATGGCTGCCTGTGATGCATCTACTTCCAGCACAAAGTGATAGTTTGGATTCGGAATGGTCAGAATTGGTGCTGAAGTGAATTTGTCTTTAAGTAACTCAAAAGCTGATTGGGCCTCCATGGACCAAACAAATTTCGTGTTGACACTAGTTAATCTGGTTAGGGGTTTAATGGTAGCGGAGAAGTCTTTGATGAATTTCCTGTAGAAGTTCGAGAACCCTATGAAACGCTGGAGGGCTTTCCTGGAGTCCGGAGTCGGCCAGTTTTGGATGCAAGTGATCTTTGACTGATCCATCTGAATTCCCTTGGGTGAGATTATATAACCAAGGAACGGAAGGGTAGTAGTCTCGAATATACACTTTTCTGGTTTGACATATAAGTGATGGACGCTTAATCGCGCAAGTACCCAACGGACGTGTTTCCTGTGATCTTGTAGGTTATCGGAGTAGACCAATATGTCATCTAGATAGATGACAACACATACATCTAGTAGATCCCTAAATATGTCGTTGATAAAGTTTTGGAATGTGGCAGGGGCATTGCACAAGCCGAAAGGCATTACCATGTACTCAAAGAGTCCGTACCGGGTGCGGAAAGCAGTTTTCCATTCATCCCCGGTTCTAATCCTAATCAAGTTGTATGCGCTCTCAAGTCCAGTTTAGTGTAGATAGTTGATGTTTGAAGTCTTTCAATAAGCTCGGATATTAGCGGCAGGGGTACCGGTTTTTGATTGTTATTTTATTTAATGCTCTGTAATCAATGATGGGTCTGAGGCTCAAGTCTTTGTTCCTTACGAAGAACATACCCGCGGCTGCAGGGGAGGTTGAAGGCTGAATGAATCCCTTCCTTAAGTTCTCTTCGAGATACTGTTTGAGGTGGTCAAGTTCTGGTTGTGCCAATGGGTAGATTCTTCCTGTGGGTATTTCACTGCCCGGCAGTAGGTCTATGGGGCAATCGTAGGGTCTATGGGGCGGTAGGGATTCCGCCATCTTTGCACTAAATACCTCCGAGAACTCTGAGTATTGGGTAGGGACCTGGTTCACCCCTACATGCATGAGCGTTTTAATAGGGAAGCAGGTCTCCCTGCAATAACGTGAGGTAAACCCAATTCTCCCCTGTTCCCATAGGAGAACTGGTTGATGTAACCGGAGCCATGGCAAGCCTAAAATGATGGGGAACGAAGGGAGTGTATGACATCAAAGGATAAAAATTCTGTGTGGCTATTTTCGCTTGTCACCAAAAGGGGTTGAGTCTGGCTATGGATAGGTCTAGAGGTTGTACCATCAATAAAACTCACGGATATCGATACATTTTTCTTTGTATGGGGGAATTTTATTTCTCTCTACTAGATGCTTATCGATAAAATTCTCGAAGCTCCCGTGTCCACCATTGCATCAACGATAGTTCGGTTTTGGTCCCACTGTAAGGTAAGAGACGTATAAATGTAACCACTTGTGTTGTTATTTTTCTGCCTAAGTTACAGAACGTCATCATTTTACCTTCATGTTTCTTTCTTATGGCAGGACATCCATCAACCGAATGGTCAGCCGACGCACAGTATAAGCAGAGGTTGAGGTTCCGTCTCCGGGTCTTCTCTCTCAGTCAGAGGACTACGAATTGCCCCAATCTCCATCATCTCTGCTGCAGGATCTGGGCTGGTCTGTCTCGGGGTGGGTGTAAACCCTGAGACTCTCTCAGCCCTGCGTTCCCTTAAGCGTCTGTCAATGGTGGTGACCTTCTGCATCAAGGCGCCGAGTGTATGTGGCAGCTCTCCGCGTGGCTAACCTCATCTTTCAGGGCCTCAGATAGACCGAGACGGAACTGATTTCTAAGAGTGAGATCATTCCATTCCGTCTCACGGGCCCAACGAGTGTATTCCGCAATAAAGTCCCTCTACGGGTCGTCTCCCTTGCTTTAGGTGCGAATGGCGGTCTCCGCAGTCAGCTGCTTGTTGTGGTCCCCGTAAAGGAGGGCCATTGTTTCAAGAAATTGCGGAAAGGAATTCAAGACCGGGTCTCCTTTCAAAATAGGTATTAGCCCATGCTCTGGGCCCCCCTGAGGTACGAGATCATGGTGA
>CM065597.1:16695608-16753570 GCA_033119425.1 Bufotes viridis | reverse complement strand
AAATGCGATCCCAATGGACTTATAGTTGTAACCTATGGCATGATCCCCCATTTTTGTCCAGCCACGACCTACATATATGTTGCCGCCATTGCCAATGAGAAAGCTGTGAAACAATCAGGGAAAACATTTAATTTTGTATTGATCCATTCCATGAAACTTAAAATATCCTATTGCCATTATTCCTAGAGGCTCTGCTCTCTCTGTAACTGGTGCATCCTCTGCACTTTGACTGTCAGGGCTAGGCAATGTAGATGTCCTTACACCTGGCCTTGTCAAAGTGGAGAGGGTGTGGTATTTGCATACAACGTTGAGCCTCTAAGTGTAATGGCCACACCCCAGTTGCTCCTACAGGCTTATTTGCATATGTTAAAACATAATTTTTCTCAGCAATGCGGGCACATATGAACATAGGACCAACGCAGATGCAGTAGGTCAGCCAGGGTACAGATCTGCTGACAGATGCCCTTTAAGGGGCCAGATCATCTGTTGTGTCCATTTAGCAGGAATGGCTGATGTGCAGCCTCAAGGGTCACACATCCCTAAGGGTCCTATTAACCTGCAGATGAAGCTCGTCTGATCGCTCGTCCCCATAATGAATCACTGTTTGGCAAACGAGGATTTTTAAACCTGCTAGAAACATTCCCATTACACGATGAATGAGCGTTTGCTCATTCATCCAGTAATCGATGGCAGTATTACACGGCCAGATCAGTGCAAACGAGTGTTCATATGTAATGCTTGTAGGCGATGGTCTTCACCATTATCTTCAGGTGTAATAGGGCCTTAAGGCCAGCCTTGACATTCACCCACCACTGAGTAAAACTAAATATAAGTTCATGAGCCTTGGGAAACATATGCCCCATCACAATGTTCTCTATGTCTGCCCCGAAGTGCCTACATTAACATTACCATTAATTGCTGCCTATGGGACATTTTGGAAACTAAATATTTTTATGGTCAAAGATGAAATTTTCCTGCAAAAAGTGTAAAACCTGTATAAAATAATATAGTATCCTCTCCCCACCACCACCACCACCGTAGTCACGAATTACATAGCTCAATACTAACTTGTAACCAACATCACACCATTTTCTAGTTTGGATGTGATAGTTTTGAATGCTCCTCAGCCGTGTGGTGCAAGTAGCTCTTGTCTTGCAGGTCGGGGTGGCTGTATGATGGATGATCACCCATGGGACCGGAGTTTTTAATGGCTCTTTGCAGTGAGTTTTTCTTGTACTCCAGGTTGACTTACCGAGGATCTTGGGACAACCTGGATGTCAGAGGAAAAATCATATTAGAAAGAATTACTGTTTTTGTTTATTGTCATGTTCTCACTCTGTCCTGGAAGTTTTCACCCCTATGTTTGTACGCCTTAGGGTCCTTACACAGACTGTCTACAGGTAAAGTGTTGTGTTTTATTTTGGCCATCCACAGCTTTTGAAGCATTTTTTCCGGTGTTTTTGGACACAGTCTGGTTTACCATTAGTGTCTTCTTTATAATGCTTTCCCATGTATAGGGGATGTTGTCAAAGCTTCTGAAAAATACGCCAAATGCTCCAATATAGTAAAATAGTAACAGGGGTCATTTATCAAAAAGAAACCCGCCTAAATTAAGAGTATTTCTGGTGCAGATTGGACCAAAGGACTTTTGCACAGCTATCTGCAACTTCTCCTCACTCGCACCAGGTCTAAAAATTCGGCTTGACATGGGCGGAAAAGGGGATTTTAGGAGTGGAAAATGGTCTAAATGTAAGACAGCAAGGCAGCAGTCTTACATTTAGAAGTGGCGGAGTTATGTAGAGGCAGGAAACTCTTCATAACTCCGTCGGATCCACTGCCAGGTATAGAGGTTATTAACATCGGTGTCTAAAATGCCAGTCTTAATAAATGTGCCCCATTGTCAGTAAGGCTGAAAATAGACATCTGTCCATCCAGACCATAATCCTGTAAGTTGATCCTGCTGCTTTTTTTTAAAGAAGCAAGAAAGACAAAAAAACTAACCCAGTGAAAAGTGAGGCTATTAGCAAAAAATCTGTATCTGATCAGTGGGGGTCCGGCACCTGCGAACCCTGCTGATCAGATTCTTAAAATGGCAGAAGAGCTCACAGTAGTGCCGCAGCCTTCTCTTAGCTCACCAAGCACAGCGCCTTACATTATATAGCAGCTGTGCTTGGTATCGCAGCCCAAACCCATTCACTTCAATGGGGCTGAGCTGCACCTAGGTCATGTGACCGATGAACGTGACGTCACATGGTCTAGGGAAAACTGGAGAAGGCCACAGTGCTACTGCGAGTGCAGCTGCCTTCTCAAACAGCTGATAAGTGGGGGTCCCTGGTTTGAAAAACTAAGGAAAAAAGTAAGAAATTGCCATTAATTGCCTCATGCACATAGCCATTCCATGCATTGGGGACCGCAATTTGCGGAGACCCCAATGCACGGTCACCATCCGTGTGGCGGCCGGGACGAATCGAGACCCATTCAACTTGAATGGGTCCATGATCCGTCCACACCGCAAAAACATAGAACATGTTGTATTTTTTTGCGGTGCGGAGGCATGGACAGAGACACCACGGAAGCACTCCATAGTGCTTCCTTGGGTTTCTGTGCCTCTGTTCGCGATGCAGCTCCGGATTGCGGACCCATTCAAGTGAAGCACATTGCGGACCCTCTGGCCGTGTGCATGAGGCCTAATTATGAGCACATTACTGCAGTAGGTATAACAGAAGAGGCCAATATTATTTAATATCAGAGAACATTACAGGGGGACGTATAAGAAGATGGGACTACAACTCCCTTCATGTTCAAGCTGTTATTATGTAATATTAGAATACATTACAAGAGGAGGTATAAGCGAGCACTACAACTCCCAGTATATCCAAGCAGTTATTATGTAATATCAGAGTACATTGTAAGAAGAGGTATACAACTCCCAGCATATCCAGGGTGTTGTAATGTACCCTGATATTATATAATAATGGCCTGGACATGCTGAGAGTTGTAGTCCTCTCCTCTTAAAATGTACTCTGATATTACATAACAAGCTGGACGTGCTGGGAGTTTTAGTCCTCTCCTCATACCTTCTCTTGTAATGTACTCTGATATTACATAACAGGACATACTCCTTCACATGCATCACTGGTGGTCTTCTCTACTTGACTGCACTGCTAAGCTCCGCCTCCTGTTCTGATCACATGATGGTGAGGTCATCGCAGGTCCTTCACCCTTCTGCCCAAAGCTTCTGCCCCTGCACTGCTGCTGTCACAGACAGCATACAGTCCAGTAATGCTGGCAAGGGACCAATCATAGTGGTCCCTTGCCGGCGATCGATCCGATTGGTTAGTATGTGCAGACTAACCAATCGGATTGCGGCAATGTAAAAGTCCCTGTTCCAGGCGCCTATCTGAGCTCTGTAGATGAGAGCCTGAAATCAGGTAGTGGGTGCTCCGTGCCTCCCAATCTGTAGGCCCCATCTGTGCCCCTGGCATCAATCTGTGCACCCCCGTGCACCCTTCTTCCAACCTTTGTCTTTGCCGTCCATGCGCTCTCCCTGCCGGCATCTGTGCCCGCCTGCCCCCATCCATGTAGTCTGCCCCCATCCCTCACCTGTGCCCCCTTGTGAGGTCCCCCTGCTATATGGCTCTGTTCCTGAGCTGCCGCCATCAGCAGCGAGTGTCAGCTGTATGCTGACACTCTGCTATAACCCTTTAGATGCCGTGGCAGCGGCATCCATGGTGTTAATAGAGGGAGGGGGCTCCCTCTCTCAAACCATCGTTCTGCCATGCAGCGATGGCAGTGGGCCGATGGTTGCCATGGCAACCGGATGCTTTGCAAATGTATCCAGTGTTGCCATCTATCAGGAAACATGATAGCACTAAAGTATAGTACAGCAATCAGCCCTACTGGATCTTCAAGATTCAAAAGGGACTTGATAAAAAATAAAAAAAGTAAAATAAATAAATTAAGAAAACTGTAAATAAAATATTTTCCTATAGCCGCTCATTTCTAAGAAATTAAAAAATGAGAAAAATAAATAAACTACACATATTAGGTATCACTTCGCCGAATACTAAAACATAATTTTTTTGTTTCAAATATGCTATTATTGTGTTAAAGTGAAATAAATATAATAAATAGAAGTATACATATTAGGTATTGCCGCGTCCGTATCACATGACCTAACCCCCTCAGCTGAACACTGTAAAAAATAAAAAAATAAAAACAGTGCCAAAATAGCAATCTTTTTGTCACCTTAAATCACAAACCGTGATTTAGTACCAATCAAACCGTCACCTCATCCCGAAAAAAATGATCAGTCAAAAAATAAAAAAGCTATGTCTCTCAGACTATGGAGACACTAAAACATCATTTTTTGGGGTTTTAAAAATGCTATTATAGTGTAAAACATTAATAAATAAGAAAAAGTATACATATTAGGTATTGCCACGTCCGTAATGATCTGCTCTATAAAGAAAGAAAATGTGTTTGTGTGCATAAGCCTTTACTCACAGCAGGCCTGGCTGTCGGAGTCTTATTTGCACTTCCTTGAAGGACCAGCTTGCACATGCCCTAATTCTTACACATCCTATGGCTGGCTGTCTTAAAAATATATAAAGCACCTTCTCCAGTAAGAGGGTGCCTGAGCGTTAGATTGTCGAGCTTGCTACATTCAAGTTAAGGTGTGCTGTTTTTTTTGTCTGCCCATGTACTGAACTGTGCCTGTTTACCAATTCTGACCCTCCGCTGCCTGCTTGCCTTGACCTTGGACTCATTTTACAGATTTGCGTGAACTCTGCCTGCCCTGACTACGAGTATTGCCTGATACTGGAGTGCTTCACATCAGTGTCTTTGACTTCTGTGGGTCAGCTGCCAACCACACTGGTACAATTTCAAGTAGTCTGGTTGCACCCCTGCAGTGAAATCCAGGTCTCTGTACATGAGTTAAAGGGTAAAAACAGGGGACTACCAGAATAATGCCCTAACCCAAAGTCAAACTGGTTGGTTGCCACATTTGTTGCGCAACCACTTTCCATAACATGTTTTATTAGAATATATGAAAATTACCTACCATATGCCATAACGCAGGCGACCCCCAGAAGTAGTATGAGACGAATCATAGTGAATGCAAGTTCAACACAGTAAGGTTATCTGAGAGACTGAATAGGCAGATGTTACAATAAGTGATCATATATCAGGTTTTTTCACATCATGTTTGTGATTTGTGTTCAGTGTATGCACTCAGAAAGCTCCTAGGAATTTATTGGTTTGGACTTACAGCTGTCACTCAAAAAGTCTATAAAAAGTCTAGGTGTAGCCCTAGTCAGTATGAGATTTAATTATATAAACTGCAAGACATTTTATAATGAATTGCTTCTGTGGAAAATACACTGCATCCTGGAAGTACCATATGGCGGAACATGGGGTCTATAATACTGACCCAGAGGGATTCTGTTGCACCATACAAAGTCTGCACAAATGGCTTTGAGGTCCTAGGCTGTCCATACATGGTAAGGTTTTGATTGTTAGATGCAGTTTTGAAGATAAAACCTGGTCTGGATCGAAAAGGCAGAGGTAGTATAAAGTACAGATTTTACTTATCCTCATGTTTTAATCCATACCTGATTTTACCTTCAAAACTGCATCTAAAAAACCTGATCATCTACAGGCACCCTCAAACGGTCTCTAGATTTTGTCAGGTGGAAATTGTTTTTGCAGTGATCATGTGGAGCCGTTTAAAATTGAATTGTTGCAATTTTTGCTGCAATAAAATGTCTTCTAATGCTTCGTTCACATCACCGTTCAGCCTTTCCGTTCTCCTGCTCCGTTTAGGGGCAGGAGAATGGAAAGGATGGAGAAGGCACGTATCTAAGCCAAACGGAGCCCTTAGGACCCCTTAGACTATAATGGGGTCCGTTATGTTTCCGCTCAGAAGATGATTTTGAAGCGGAGACAAAAGTCCTGCATGCACAACTTTTGTCTCCGCTCCAAAATCATCTTCTAAGCGGAAAAATAATGGACCCCATTATAGTCTTTGGGGTCCTAATTGCTCTGTTTGGCTTAGATACGTGCCTTCTCCATTCTTTACGTTCTCCTGCCCGTAAACAGAGCAGGAGAATGGAAAGGCTGAACCGTGATGTGAATGAAGCTTAACTGGAAATAAATATTGATTTAGAAAAAAATATTTAGATGTAGTGAGTGTGTGAGATTGCAATGTGACTCACCTTTATGTAGAATCTCTTCTGATATTGACACTTGGTGCTCTCATCATCCTTTATATAGATCTGAAAGCTGGCACTCAGTGTAGACAGGGAGGTGACTCTGGTTTATGAGTGTTATCTGGCTGTCACAAAACTCAAGAACAATTATTTGTATACTGCATTAGCATTATTATATGGCATTATTCATAATGGCACATATGCCAAATTATGTGGTTCATTATTCCACTTCCTTCTCCTTGAAAATATAATAACTGGACAAAACCCTTTATTTATTGTAAAAGTCAATTAATCGGACAAACCAAAACAGCAACAATAGTGAACCACAGAGAGGTGATGTGAAAAATACTGAATATCTCATGACAATGGCATCTGTCAGGGTTAGGATATATTAGGCAGCAAATGAACAGTCAGTTCTTGAAATTGATTTGTTAGAAGCAGGAAAAAATGGCCAAGCGTATGGATCTGGTACCTTAGAACTGAACCTGAGTTTGGGAAATGTTTTTTTTACAGTACAAATTAATTTATGAATATATTATGCGAAGTCTCGCAAGAGTTCGCGAAGCAATAACCTTGGCTCATCTCAGCCAATACATTCTAATACTGTATGGAGCTCCTGCTCCATACAGTTTTAGAACAAAGTTTTATTCGAATCAACTTTGGATGTTTCATCTGAAGTCGTTTCGCTCATCCCTAATGATCACTAATGAGCATTCCTATGAATGCTCGTTAGTGATCATCTGGCAGTCTAATACTGCCTCAAGATACCTGATGAACCCAATGAACGAGAAAACGTTTGTTCATCGGCAATTGTGATTTTAAAGCATGCTTAAAAATCACAATGGTGCCGGCAGCAGAATGCGCTGTTTAAATGGTCCCGGGAAAGATAGGTAACATATTATATGGAGCTGTAATAGCGACTGCTAAATACTACGTCTACCTTAATAAATCCTCCTCCTCACTCCTAAATAGTGCCATTTCTTCGCAGATTTGCCTTTCAGAGTCCTGGGAAAGCTGGGTTATCAGTATGTGAAACTGTAATAGACTGAAGAATACTAACTCTACTAAGAAAAATTTCCTCCTCACTCCTAAATAGTGCCATAGTTAGGCATGTTTTCAGGGTCCTGGTAAAGCTAGGTTACGTGCATAATTTCAGGGTGACATTATCTGGATAGTGTGTACAGCTCCACAAGACTTCAAAGCTTTGGAGCCTGTAGCGGATATACAATATTTCCAGGTTACCTCCGCTTATAATCCAAGTGGGACTCAGGAACAAGGCAATAGTAAGTCCATCAGCAAGGTTTCCAACAGAGAAAGTAATGCAGCAATACCCCAACAGCAATCCCAATAACTGGACGACACACAGTTTCAGGAGCAGAACTGGACACTTTAATGACAGCCAGCACTCACAATTTATACAATTCCACAGGCCAGAGGCACACCCCCTCTGCCTGGGATACAGTTAACTCAGACAATGGACTAACCTAATATACATACACACAGTTCCGGTGGTCTAACATTATAACGCAATCAAACAGACCCCCAATGTCTTAATTGAAGAATAGGAAGAGAGGAGACACATGTGATGGGATTATCTCCTGAGTGTATCAGAGGGTGATCTACTCCTCTACCCCGGAGTCAGCTGCTTAATCCCATCACTAGCACAACAGAACATAGGGACAAATGAACCAACACCTTCGTTGGGAGCCTCAGTGCAGAGTTAACCCTTCTTGTATTGCTGAGGTTACCCCTGCACTTTCAATGGACAACAGGAACGATATGGCCCATAAAGTCCACACATAAATTAGGGCTCACTGTTCCTTGTAACCCCCAAGAGGTATGAGGGGGTCTCCGCGGGGTTCGCCGGCTTGCGTATCCGTTTTTAGTTCCCGACGATTGTTGGCAAAACACCGCTGTTCGGGCGTAAGATGGCCGCGAACACGTGTAAAACATCCGAAATGGCGGCCACCTATACTTAACCCACAGGATTCCGGCTAATCCATACGAACGGCTAAACCAACCGAACTGATGTTAGAAGGACAGCCCAGGGTCTTCCGCTACACAGCCCTACACCAGTCCATAGGTTGTGTGTGGTATTGCATCTAAGCTCTACTGAAGTGAATATTATTATTATTATTATTATTTATTATTAAAGCACCATTTATTCCATTGCGCTGTACATATGATGTGGCTTATCTGCAATACCACATACAACCTAAGGACAGGTGTGGGGCTGTTTCTATAAAAAAAAAAAAAGCAGCAATGTTTTTCTAATATTGGACAAAACCTTTAATTGCATAGCCACTTTAAGATGTTCCAATTCAAAGTAACAAAGTAAAGTAGACAACTTTTTAAAAGTGTTAGCTTTTTTATGTTGATAAACCTTTTAAGCCATTTTTTAATTTTCATGATTTTATTATCATTCACATATATTTTAGGCTAAAAATGTTTGTATTAGGTGCTTATTTTTTTTTATTTCAACATTTTTATTAGAAAACCAAAAACCAATTTTCCATACACAATTAAACATCAGCATTATTATTTCTATTTTCCCCCTTTAACTCTTAGCTCCGGTAATTCCCTGCTACCCTCCCTGCCCTTACGATGCATCTCCATCCACAAGGAAAGGGGTTAATGAGGGGTTAAAGGTAGGAAAAGTTAAAACTTCTATTCTCCCCATTCCCTAGACCATTTTTCGACAATATTTCTTTGTTTTTATAAAATATTTTGATATATTTGAACTTATTAACCAAGTTTAACTATATATTCATACTTGGAATATTTCATGAAAACCAGACTCATGTAATCAAAAATCTCGCCAGAAACATTATTTTAATCAAGAGAATCTTTTTGTATTTATGACAATTTACCTTGGAAAGATCACTTAATATCCAACATTCTACCGTAAATGGGATCAATATTTAAATTTTTTTGATAAAGCTATCAATTGCCCCCAATATTATTTTAATTCTGTACAGGACCAGAACATATGTAGGTAATCAAATAGCAACTTATTGTGATGCAGTAACTCACGTATCAGTGGAACAACATCAATGCAGGCGGCGGGGGGACGCCTTCAAATAAGTGCAGCACGCTGGGTAGCCACAGTCATTACGCACGACTCTGTGCTTCTTCCGGCTACTGGTCTGATGTCTGAAGCAGAACGCGGTTCTTAAAGGCGCTGGGCCGCCGTAACTAGGCAACCACAGACGCTATTGCTTCCACATGAACCCGCGCTGCGCATATGTCAGAGGTACCAGCGTGAATACAAGTACAAAACAAAAACAAAAAAGGAACATCTAGAGTACAATTTAAAGAGATAGCACCAGGAGGGGGAATACCTACCCGGCTAAGACCATTTTGGCTCTCATTACGCAGAAAAATGGGGGGGATGATGTGGATGATGTCTTTATGATGTGGAGGGTAACGCAGGCGCAGTGTAACAAATTCGTGGCTTACCTCAATTCGGCGAATAATATGAACATGTTGTTCCCGCTAAATTTTGGAGGCTCAACCCTCGAGTTTCTTGACGTGCGAATTTCAGTTATTGAGGGCCACATTGTCACAGAGACTTTTCGTAAGCCCACGGCGTCTAATTCCCTTCTACACCATGATAGCTTCCATCTACATAGCGTAAAAGAGGCTATTCCGTATGGCCATTTCATTCGCCTTAGGTGCATCAATAACACAGATGGTGGTTTTAATAGACAAGCTCAAGATTTAGAATCCAGACTCCTCGATAGGGGTTATCTCCCCAAGGTGGTCAAAAAAAAGCGTATAAAAGGGCTCAATTATTGTAACGCAAAGACTTGCTCTACATGCAATGTCAGAAAGATTCTGGGGACAAGGAGGGAGAGAAATTTGTTTTCATCTTTAAGTTCAATCCCCTTGCCAATCAGATCAATCAAATCATTACGAATAACTGGGACTTGCTGAAAACAGAGCCTGGTTTGGGTTCATTGGTGGATAAAAGACCATTAATCACCTTTAAAAGGACTAATACCATCAAAGATAAGTTAGTCAGTAGCGTTTTCACAGAGAGTAGTATAGGAAGCTCATGGCTTAGGAACTGGAGACTCAGTGGCAATTTTCCCTGTGGTAACTGCTCCTTTTGTCAGTACAATTGCCGAAAAAAGTTCTTGTCCCTGTGTGGAGTCCGCCACAGGGTTACACAGTTTATTAATTGTAGGACACAATATGTTGTCTATGTGGTACTATGTACCTGTGGCGCGTTCTACATAGGGAAAACTATCAGACCATTGTTTGAGAGGTTTAGGGAACATTTGGCTTTAGTGCGCTCTGGAAAAGGTTGCCCCAGACTCATCGAACACGTGCGTACTAACCACGGGGGTAACGTGAAATGTCTCAGTTTTGGAGGCATTGAGTCTGTCCCCCCTCCCCTTCGGGGGGTGACAGACATCGCCTCCTTCTTCAATTAGAAGCCCGGTGGATTATACGCTCGGATGCGATGGGTCCTTTGGGGCTAAATGAGCGCAATGATTTAACCGTGTTTGCTTGACATAATTGTGTTTATTTATATGGACTTGATATGTCTATTCATTGTGCTGGTCCTCGTAGCCACGTCTCCCCCCCTTTTCCCGCGTAATGAGAGCCAAAATGGTCTTAGCCGGAAAGGTATTCCCCCTCCTGGTGCTATCTCTTTAAATTGTACTCTAGATGTTCTATTTTTGTTTTTGTTTTGTACTTGTATTCACGCTGGTACCACTGACGTATGCGCAGTGCGGGTTCATGTGGAAGCAATAGCGTCTGTGGTTGCCTAGTTACGGCGGCCCAGCGCCTTTAGGAACCGCGCTCTGCTTCAGACGTCAGACCAGTAGCCGGAAGAAGCACAGAGTCGTGTGAAACGGCCGTCACTACCCGGCGTGCTGCACTTATTTGAAGGCGTCCCCCCGCTGCCCGCATTGATGTTGTTCCACTGATACGTGAGTTACAGCATCACAATAAATTGAAGCAATACAGCAATGGTGAGTGCCCCGTTCTTCTCTTTTCTATATTGAAGTTGCTATTGGATTACTATGGACTCGGGCTGAGCCCCGTAACATTGCGTTTTTTTCACCTGGATTGTTGCCCTGGACACACACACAGAGAGTACATGGCGTGGTGCTGCCCTGGTTTCTTTTTCTTCCCATGATTGTTGCTAATATGTAGGTAATCAGCCCCAGGTGAATCACACCGTTGACAATTAGAAGTAGTTCTTAAACCATATTTATTAAGCCATACTGGTGTCATATCAACTCTATGAAAAATATTAATTTGACCCAAAACATGATTAAAATTATGAGGCACTAACCTTAAATTAGAATATATATATTTTCCCAGTCATCTAATTCAATCCTTGGACAATCAGGCCCTTTGTCCAGGGGACTATGTGTTATTAAATCATGCTTTAAGTAAAAATTTATAAATCATTATCAAATCATTCAAAGGTGTAGAAGTGTCTATGTCAAACAATCATTTCTCCTTTACACTGGAAAGTGCCGAACTTATCTGAAAATACCTAAACCAAGATAAATGAACTATATTTTCTCTTTGTGCTAACTCCAAGAACGGAAGTATATCTCCATTCCTCACCACCTGTGCAACATACACTGTATTATTTTTTTTGCCAATGCTGATCCCCAACCAATTCATCTAAAGCCTGTAAATAGTAATTATGCCAAAGGGGCGTACAACAGAGAGATTCCTTTATTCCCAACGATTCTCCAATAGTACCCCAGGACTTAGTAAACAACTTTCTAGCCTCAACTTTCTATAGTCCTGCTGGACATTGCCAAACAAAACACAGTTAAGACAGCACTACTCATGCCAGACACTTCTGACTTTTCCCAAAACGTGGCGGTGCCCGCAGTGTGGGGTCCCAACCAGGCTTGGACTGGCCCACAGGGGTACAGGGGAATCCCCCGGTGGGCCCCTGAGCAAGGTGGGCCCCTAGTCTCCAACCCCCTGCACAAGTGGCACATAACACAGTAGATTTACTGCACTACATACATATATTCAATCTACAGCACCTCCTACCAGCTTATGTTCATATAAAAAACTTGTTAGATTAGTTATTATATTTGAATGTATCCGTACGGTGGGCCCCCAAAATAAATTTTACTGGTGGGCCCTATGTACCCCAGTCCGACACTGGTCCCAACCTTCGGATCCCCTCCTTGGTCCAAAGCAAATATGAACTTCTTTCTTTATTTAGCACCCAAGTGTAGCAACGTTTCAACCTTACGGTCTTTGTCAAGCTCAAAGATACATTTCACTAGTGATCGTTATATATCTCCCACAACATTCTAATTGGCTAAAACAAACCCCTCCCTCCGGGAATGGTGTGTCTCCGCTTACAATTGCTTATAACATCCATTTTACATATAGAATGCTAGCTGGTACACATATTGATACACAATCACAACTTTCAACCATGTACCTTAACTAGTTACACAGCGGGATCCATCTCCGCGGACTCCATGGACTTGATACATGCTGGCGTTCTCCACACAGCAGTGCGCATGCGCTAGTAGCAATCCACGCACTTCCCTGCCACGACCACGTGATCCGCGCGCCTCCCTACTTCGGTCACGCGATCGAGGGTACGTGACATCACATAGGAAACACACCTCCACAACCATGGTCACGTGACCACCGTTACCACGGGGAAAAATAAACAGGAAGGAACTTCCAGCGATACCCAGGATGGGAACTGCACCCAGGAAGGAAGAGCGAACACTGCCAGCATGTGCGCACTGCATCAATAGTTAAGCGGACAGTATTGCGGCCGACCTCACTCTCATCAGACCATGCCAGCACTATAAGTCGCCATTTTACGGACCTCCATCCAGTGCACTCTGATCGGCATATGGAGATCTGGGCCACCGGTTAAACCACCCGTGACCACCACGACCACCATGTCCTGCTGGACATTGGTTAATTGATAAATAATATGTGATATAATATTAATTGATATTTAATATAAAATATGTATTACACTACACATTGATTGACACCATGTATAGTAATGTACTTGGCAATGGGAGGTCTGTATGAGAACATCAAAACCTATATTTGAAGTCCATACCATATATGACAATGTAAAGTACATACACGCCAGTTTTCTATGGTATAAATGATTGACAGAGAAAGACAAGGGGGTCGTCTTCCCACTCTCACACTCTTGTGGGGGATGCTGATGAACATGATTGAAGACACACATGTACAGTTGTGTTCAAAATTATTCAACCCCCAATGCTGTAAAGGGTTTTAGGGAATTTAGTGTACATTTGTAATTGTGTTCAGAATGAAATCTTACAAGACTTTTTAATGAACCAAATGCAACTAAAATGACATCAATTGTTTTTGTAATACAGTATTAAATGTTTTTATTGTGATTTCTTCATTGACACAATTATTCAACCCCTTAAAGACGACCGCTCTTAAGAACAGAGGTTCATTCAAGTGTTTTCGATCAGGTATTGAAAACCCCTGTGGATGTCAAGGAGCAGCAATCAAGCAGAATAAGCCCCAATTAGGCAGATGTAAAATGACTGTGATACTCAGCTCCTTCTAGACATTTACTGGTGTGTTTACAAACATGGTGAAGTCAAGAGAATGGTCCAGGAAGACAAGAGAAGAGGTGATTTCTCTTCACAGGAAGGGCAATGGCTATAAGAAGATTGCAAAGATGTTAAACATACCAAGAGACACCATAGGAAGCATCATTCACAAATTCAAGGCAAAGGGCACTGTTGAAACGCTACCTGGTCGTGGCAGAAAGAAGATGCTGACTACGACTGCTGTGCGCTACCTGAAGCGCAAAGTGGAGAAAAGTCCCCGTGTGACTGCTGAGGAACTGAAAAAAGATTTGTCAGATGCAGGTACTGAAGTTTCAGCTCAGACAATAAGGTGCACACTGCGTAATGAAGGCCTCCATGCCAGAACTCCCAGGCGCACCCCCTTGCTGTCTCCAAAGAATAAGAAGAGTCGACTGCAGTATGCCAAAAGTCATGTGGACAAACCACAAAAGTTTTGGGATAGTGTTCTGTGGACTGATGAAACAAAATTGGAACTGTTTGGGCCCATGGATCAACGCTATGTTTGGAGGAGGAAGAACAAGGCCTATGAAGAAAAGAACACCTTGCCTACTGTGAAGCATGGCGGGGGGTCAATCATGCTTTGGGGCTGTTTTTCTTCTACAGGTACAGGGAAGCTTCAGCGTGTGCAAGGTGCCATGAATTCTCTTCAGTACCAGGAGATATTGGATGAAAATGTGATGCAGTCCGTCACAAACCTGAGGCTTGGGAGACGTTGGACCTTTCAACAGGACAATGATCCCAAGCATACCTCCAAGTCAACTAGAGCATGGTTGCAGATTAAAGGCTGGAACATTTTGAAGTGGCCATCGCAGTCACCAGACTTAAATCCGATTGAGAACCTCTGGTGGGACTTAAAGAAAGCAGTTGCAGCGCGCAAGCCTAAGAATGTGACTGAACTGGAGGCTTTTGCCCATGAAGAATGGGCGAAGATACCCGTAGATCGCTGCAAGACACTTGTGTCAAGCTATGCTTCACGTTTAAAAGCTGTTATAACTGGAAAAGGATGTTGTACTAAGTACTAAGATTGAATGTCACTTGGGGGTTGAATAAAACTGATAATGATGTGAGCAGAGAAAAGACATTTGTGGTTATTTCATTATAAATGTTATGTTATATTTGTCTGACTTACAAGGGCCTCTTTGATTTAATTGTAAACAAGATGACTGAAATGATCAAAATCAATGTCAAACTGGCCAAAACACTCAATTTCAGTGGGGGTTGAATAATTTTGAACACAACTGTACATTTGTACAGAAGCACGACAATTATGGGGATCGACTTGTTGTAAAACTATTTTACCACCACAATAAACTACTGGCTTGCAACGTAAGTGAAGTGCTGGAACCCTTTTTGTTTTTTCCGAATCTCCACTCTACCCTGTCTAAAGCCTTAGAGGCATCCAAAGACAGGATGGAGCGAGAGTCCCCCTCGGAAGACTGTACATTTGCAAACAGGCGGTGAAAATTATAATAAGTACCCTTATTACTTAAAGACAAATTGAACCATAATAAGTACCCTTATTAGGAATAAACCCATTTTGATTAGGGTGTATAATTGATGAGATTACCTTGGAGAGCCTTGTAGTCAGAATCCTCAAAAGAAGCTTCACATCCGTATTCAATAGGGAAATCAGCCTATATGATCCAATATCTAAGGGACCCTTGCCCTTTTTCAATATTGCTGTTATTAAAGCTTCTGTCATTGATTCCGGGAGGCTACCATCCTTCAATGATTCAATGAATACCCTCAAAAGACAAGGGAGAATAAACTCCCTGTATTTACGATAGAATTCATATGGGAATCCATCTGAACCTGGGGAGGAGTTTCCCAAACAGACCTTTATTGCAGCCTCTAACAGCTGCAAGGAAAAATCAACCTCAAGAGATTCTCCTTGACCTTCCGTAAGAACTGGCAGAGAAATGGAATCCAAATATAAATCAATTATTTCATCTGAAATATTATTATCTGATTTGTATAATTCCAAGAAATACTTTAAAAAAGTTTCCTTTATCCGATCTTGATCTTCAATAATTATACCTTCAGATGAACGAATACTATCTCTTTTTATTTTTTATCCTGATTGGAAATCACCCTAGCCAACATTTTCCCTGGATGACCTGATTCAGAAAAATATGTTTGTCCCCTAAAAAAAAGAGCCCCTGCTGGGCCTTATCCAAAAGAAAATCAGAATACGCCTTACTTGCCTTCTGCATAGCTGCCCTATTTTCTTTTGTTTGGTTCCTAGAAAATGTATTCATACCAACTAATGCTGCTTCTTTTAAATCCCCCTTTTTCATACCATGTCCTTTTCTCAAGTTGGAAATGTTACTAACAAATAACCCCCTTATGAAGGCCTTAAATGCATCCCATACCAATTGGATTTTTGCTGAGTTATAATTACTATCCCAGAAGAACACAATCTACTGTATTATCAATTCATGGTTGTCCATTATAGAGATCCAATGGGGGTTCATTCTAAATGAGGGTCTTACCCTATAGTTATTATCCACCATACATAACTCAAGAGAGAAAAGTACATGGTCCGATAAAGACCTGGCTTCATATTTCATCTGTTTTATATATCTCAATTTTTATTTATTTATCAGGGCCAGATCTAAATGCATGCCAAAGGGGACCCTTGTGCAGAAATGTAAGTATCTCCTCCCATGGAAATCCTGTCCATCTCTGGATTAATAACACCCTTAAAATCCCCATTCACTATGGAGGGACATTCAGGCCACTGATCCATAAAATTTAATAAACAATTAAGTACATAAAGAGAAAAAGGGGAAGGAATATAAATATAGGCCAAGATACATGATCCCCTGCTTATCAATAGAGGATGTCTGGCAGACAAAATCAATCCCCTTATGAATTAATACTGTCACTCCTCTAGAGTAGCTAGTAAAAGTAGAATGATAAGTCTGCATGGCCCATCCCCCACCGAGGCGCAGGATTGTCCCCTCAGTGAAGGGAGTCTCCACTAAGCTGACAATCGCTGGAAGATATCTCTGAACCAAATCACAGACCGACTGTCTTTTTAACTTATCACCAAAACCCTGAACATTCCATGTTAATATTCTAACTGACCTCAATCAACCAACAGATTCCCATAGTGAGGAATGACTCTCAATTCCTCCCACCCATCCAAGGAGATGCATCGCATCCCACCCCACAAACTATATTCACTGCCCCCAGTCCTCTTGATCCACCACATTCCTCCAACATATCTCTTAACTAAGACCAAAAAAATGAATTCCACTGTTGAAAATTATGCAAAATTTGGCCGGATAAACAAATGAATAATCAACGTCCTTTTTCTGCAACCATTTTTTTACCTCCAAAAAACAGTGTCTCTTTTCTTCAGATCTCTTTGGCGAAATCAGGAAAATAGGACAATTTGTTCCCATTATATAGAATAGGGGGCACTTGCTGGCTCTTCTCAACATCATATAGTATTTTCGCCATGAGTACCTGTGGCTGTCTTCCAGGGATTGATTTGCCCCCTGGGACTCGATGCGCCCTTTCAACCAAAAATAATGTAGAAAAGTGCTCCTTTCCAAACTTCTCCAAGATTAAAGTCTGTATCATATCACCAGGATCTTTTCCCTCCATGCCTTAAGGTAGACCCAAAATTCTCACATTAAATCACCTCGACCTATTCTCCAAGTCTACCACTTTAATTAACATCCAACCTCAACATGAGGATTTCAGTTTTAAGTGTTTTAACTTTATTCTCCACGGCCCCCACAGGTTTTTCCTATGGTTTTAACTCTGTCCTGTCTCTTTGTAACATCGTCCCTTATCAGGACCACGTCGGACTGAATTACCCCAAGCTGCGTTACGATATCGTGTATTAATTCTACTTTTATTTTTTACTGCAGCCAGGATTTCTTTTAGTGGAGAGGATTCTTCATTAGGCAAGTCATTTACATCCTCCCTCTCTGCCCCCTCCTGTAGTCATCCAATACTTCTTCCACTCCAGATCAAGCATTTTTTTAGCATCAGAATCATACAACCTTTTTTGACCTGCTCTTGTAATTACATTTGGAGATTTTAAAAACTGTTTAATTTTTGAAGATTCTAGAAATTTCTGCCCCATTTTGGAAGATGAATAATCTGCTGATCACCTATTTTGCTTAAGAGCAATTTTTCTTACCTTTTTTTCTCTTTTCTCCTTTTCTTTTTTTTTCTTCTTTTTTCCATTCCCTTTTTCTTCTCCTTTCCTTTTTTTCCCACTTTCCTTCCCTCTTTTTTTTTTGTAAATTAATTATATTATATTAATTATATTAAAATATTAAAAAGGATGAGCGAACTGGTTCAGGATTCTGTCCAAACTTCTCGAAAAGTTCAGATTCAGTCAAACCCAAATTTTTTGGTGATTTATTTTGGGAGAGGGAGATACTAGTATGTTTCTCAACATTATATATCTGTGGTTCTCTTTCTCATTATGGACAGCCCATGGTATGCAGAGTAAGCAGATATGCGATTTGTGATATAGTCTTCCTAGAAACCAAGAGTAATCTTGCCAGGCATACAACACTCATGCATATTTTTTGGCCTCCCTAATGATAAATAGCACCCCAAAAGAGAGCCCCACAAAGCAAGTCAAAACAAGTAAGACACGTTTCTCTTGAGGCACTCTGGTCTATTAGAAAAAAGAACTGCCTTGCATGTTTCATTGAGAGATGTATAAGTTTTGTGGGATTTTTTAATTCTCTAATCTTACTTTCAGTTGAATGTTATTTCAGAGGTTTCTCTGGTTCATAAGACATTGAATCAAAACACAGCAGCAATATGAGCGCTGCATTATTTCCACACAGCAGATTGGCATAGAGACCTTACTGCCTTTTAAACATGCCTATATAGTTAAGCAAGAAAAATAGCTAAGTCAACCTCACATCTGCAAATAGTTCTTTTAAGGACAAAAGCCATTAACCAGAAAAAAGTATTATAAGAGTTGAGCTCTGATCTCATGAGTGGTCATGAGTTGGAGATTAAGCCATCAGACAAGCTTTCTGACAGATTTATCACTAATTGGGATTCTGCAGCCATGTGCTGCACAATATAGAAGCTGCTAAAGTTAATTGGTGCATAATTTTTAAAGGGGTTATACCAACATTAAATGTTATTTTAATATAATTTATCATTAAAAATTAGCGACTTTAGTAATTTACATTCTGTTACAAAAACGCTCTTGTCAAAAGCATTTCTCTTAACTTTATTATAATGGTATTTAACCTTTAGATGACCATGAAATGACTTAGGGCTAATCGGAGGAGACAAGCTGTGCTTGCTCTATGAGCAGCAGAGGCCCAGCTGTTACTGACAATCGGGTCTCTGCTGTAACTGCCGGCGGATTAAACCCTTTGATGCTGCTATCAATGCTTACTGTGGCATCTAAGTGGTTTACAGAATAAAGTCTATGAGTGGTGTGGTTTCCAAAATAGGGTCTCCTTTTGAGGATTTCTTTTTTGTATTAAACTTCTGTAGATGTTGGCCAGTACTGTATAAATCAGCAAACTAAGACTCAAATGCACATGTGTAATACCCCAGAGTTGTGGGTATTACTATTTCTACATTAGTTAATTGTGTTTTATGCATCTTTTACATAATCTCATTGTAGTAACATATTATGCACCTGTTACCAGCAGGTGAAGTATGGCTGGCTGTGTTTTGCAACAGGAATGGAACTTTCTACTCTATTTCTCCCCCTTTGGTAGAAGTGGGCTAGGCCGTCTTCCTCCCAAGGGTGGGGCTGAGCTAGGGAGAGTCAGTCTAGAGAGAAGTGAGGCGGAGAAGGGATGCGTGTGGACACTCTCCTGTCAGAGGAAGTGAGGAAGCAGCTCCTAGAGCACCCACTTTCCAGAGTTGAAGTAAAGACCAAGACAGCAGAGTGAACTGTTACATCCAGCTTCTACAGACACTGCTATGAAGTAATGGCAAATGGGACGAAGACACCGAACCATTATTAGGTCGGTATTATCTAAGTGCAGAATTATCACCAACCAACCTGGCACCATATATCCTTGCTTGTGCCTAAAGAGAATTGCCCTAAATCCTGCTGGTACTGTTTGTATTCTCAAGTTCTACATTGCACTTAATAAAAGGACTTTGTTACATTTAATTCTGGTACAACTTTAACTGCAACAGACCCCAGGGAGCGACAGCCTGAGGTAGGACTCTGAGACACAACTACAATACACCAGGGCAACTACCACTCCCATCCCCTACACTTGCTTCCACGGGGGTCACTACACATGGTGCTCTTTCTATTCTAAACCCTGTCATGTGCCTAAACAGCATTTTACGACCACATATATTCAGGAGACAATAGGTAACAAATTATAAAGTCCTTTTTATCCTTTTAACCCTGCAAAAAATAAAAATCTGGGGTTAAAACAACATTTTATTAGACAAAAGTGTAATTTTTCAAAACCAAGTGTTTCTAAATTCTATGAAATGACTGTGGGGGGCAAATCACTGACTACACCTCTTATGTTTTTTTCTATGCTTAGAAGCCAACACATATTACTGGTGTCTTTCTTATCATATATTGTGCTTGTGAAGAAAACAGTAATATGTAGATTAGCTTTCTGAGCAGATCTCAGTGTGATGAAGCTATAGTACTATAGTTGTGTTCAAAATGATTCAACCCCCAATGCTGTAAAGGGTTTTAGGGAATTTCGTGTACATTTGTAATTGTGTTCAGAATGAAATCTTACAAGGACTTTTTAAAGAACCAAATGCAACAAAAATGACATCAATTGTTTTTGTAATACAGTATTAAATGTTTTTTTTGTGATTTCTTCATTGACACAATTATTCAACCCCTTAAAGACGACCACTCCTAAGAACAGAGGTTCATTCAAGTGTTTTCGAACAGGTATTGAAAACACCTGTGGATGTCAAGGAGCAGCAATCAAGCATAATAAGCCCCAATTAGGCAGATGTAAAATGACTGTGATCCTCAGCTCCTTCTAGACATTTACTGGTGCGTTTACAGACATGGTGAAGTCAAGAGAATGGTCCAGGAAGACAAGAGAAGAGGTGATTTCTCTTCACAGGAAGGGCAATGGCTATAAGAAGATTGCAAAAATGTTAAACATACCAAGAGACACCATAGGAAGCATTATTCGCAAATGCAAGGCAAAGGGCACTGCTGAAACGCTACCTGGTCGTGGCAGAAAGAAGATGCTGACTTCGACTGCTGTGCGCTACCTGAAGCGCAAAGTGGAGAAAAGTCCCCGTGTGACTGCTGAGGAACTGAAAAAAGATTTGTCAGATGCGGGTACTGAAGTTTCAGCTCAGACAATAAGGCACACACTGCGTAATGAAGGCCTCCATGCCAGAACTCCCAGGCGCACCCCCTTGCTGTCTCCAAAGAATAAGAAGAGTCGACTGCAGTATGCCAAAAGTCATGTGGACAGACCACAAAAGTTTTGGGATAGTGTTCTGTGGACTGATAAAACAAAATTAGAACTGTTTGGGCCCATGGATCAACGCTATGTTTGGAGGAGGAAGAACAAGGCCTATGAAGAAAAGAACACCTTGCCTACTGTGAAGCATGGCGGGGGGTCAATCATGCTTTGGGGCTGTTTTGCTTCTACAGGTACAGGGAAGCTTCAGAGTGTGCAAGGTACCATGAATTCTCTTCAGTACCCGGAGATATTGGATGAAAATGTGATGCAGTCCGTCACAAACCTGAGGCTTGGTAGACGTTGGACCTTTCAACAGGACAATGATCCCAAGCATACCTCCAAGTCCACTAGAGCATGGTTGCAGATTAAAGGCTGGAACATTTTGAAGTGGCCATCGCAGTCACCAGACTTAAATCCGATTGAGAACCTCTGGTGGGACTTAAAGAAAGCAGTTGCAGCGCGCAAGCCTAAGAATGTGACTGAACTGGAGGCTTTTGCCCATGAAGAATGGGCGAAGATACCCGTAGATCGCTGCAAGACACTTGTGTCAAGCTATGCTTCACGTTTAAAAGCTGTTATAACTGGAAAAGGATGTTGTACTAAGTACTAAGATTGAATGTCACTTGGGGGTTGAAAACTGATAATGATGTGAGCACAGAAAAGACATTTGTGGTTATTTCATTATAAATGTTATGTTATATTTGTCTGACTTACAAGGGCCTCTTTGATTTAATTGTAAACAAGATGATTGAAATGATCAAAATCAATGTCAAACTGGCCAAAACACTCAATTTCAGTGGGGGTTGAATAATTTTGAACACAACTGTAGATACACAGCTCTAGGACACAGCTCGGCTCTCAGCATGTCAAAAGGAGGGGGAGTGTGCAGAGCACAGGGGGTGTTACAAAGCAGTGCTCAAAGTATTCAGTCCTGCCTCCCGCTAAAACCTTTCATTTGCATATGAATAAAACACAGATTTTTCTGCAGCTGTTTAGCATAGACAAATGCCAGGCAGTATGTCTGGTTTAATAGGGTTGATCCTGGTGACAGAGCCGCTTTAATGTTTGTGTGTGGTGTAATATGGGGAAGGGGGGGGGGGGCGGATCGCTCCAATAAGCCAGGTGCATGAGCCAGCCCAGGGTTAAAGAAAACAGGTGTTTATTTTCCAAAATGAAAATAGGTACAGCTTCCAGCAGCCAAGGTCATAAGAAACCAACTTAAAGTTTGCTTGGTTCAGCACAACATAAACAGTAGAAAAGTCCATCAAAATAAAGGTATTTTTGTTTTACCCAGGGATTTTAGGCCGTGATAGCTTGCAGTCAGCTTTCCTGACGAACTTTCCATGTAACGTCCACTTCCAGTTCTTCAAACACCAACAGCAGTGTGTCCACACTCCTACCCACTCTCTCACTTCCTTTTCCTCTTATGAGGAGAGTGAGTTAACCCTGTGGGTACAGGATCCCAGATAGTGAGAAGTGGAGACCCCTTCCCGCCCGAATGTCACTTCGGGGTCTCCAAAATTCCGGATCCCAAACATCCTCTTATAATACAGGGGAGAACTGCTAATCTGTCCTCTCCAATTGTGGCAATATTTTTTCTGGAATTTCCTCATCCTCCAAGGGTGAGCCTCCTGAATAGCATCACTTTCTTAAAAGCACCACAACCCAAATAGGGGTGATATATATCTGTCATTAAGGACCCAACCTTGGCGTCCTCTACAGTGGTTAAAAGAGATCCACACTGTTCCCCATAACAATGACCTCCACAGCAACCGCCGCCTTAAAAGTGACCAGCAGAGCACCAGGCCCCCTTAACAGTGACGTTCACAGCGGCCTGACCACTTAAAAGTGACCTCCACAGCAGCCCCCCTTAAGCGACCTCCACAAAGGCTCAACCCCTTAACAGTGACCTCTGCAGCACCCGCCCGCTTAACTGTGACCTTCACAGAAGGCCACCCCCTTAACTATCACCTCCACATTGACCTACCCCCTTAATAGTGACCTCCACAGTACCCGTCCCCCTTAACAGGGACCTCCATAGCACCTCTCCCCCTTATGAGTGACTTCCACAGCACAAAACCCTCTTAAGATTGGCCTCCACAATGCCCATCCCTGTACATTAACTTCCACAGTGCCCCACCCTCTTAAATGTGACCTCCACAGGTTGTCTCCCTTCTGTAAATACTATTTATTATGTAGAGGAAGCTAATACAAGTCACTTACTAATGTCAGTGAGGTGAAGACTGCAAGCTTCTATTGGCCAATAAGGGTCATGTGATGGTGCCATATTTGCATTTTTGGGGAATATTTCAAGAAGAATAAGTCCTAGAGAGCTGAGACCTTTATGAAAACCTTCCCAGACACCCGATGTACCTATGAGCCACCAAATTTGGTGTCCATTGGTCCAGTTGTGTGGTCGTACATAAAGAATAGACAGACAACAAACAGAAATTCATTTTTTATATATAAGAGAAGAGATAAGAGATAGATAAAGGTAAAGCATATTGACTCAAATTTACTACTAACATGAAGTACAAGGTGTCACTAGAGAACATTCTCAGAATCACTTTCCAAAGCGCATAAAATGACACATGTCAGATTCAGAAAATTTGGCGTGGTCCATAAGGTATAGTATCTGGTTAGTAATCTGCACATCAGCCTACTGAGCTGGATAGCAGGGTCATACATCTTCAGTTCCATCAACTACTACTAGCTGTATCTACTGTTTGAAGCTTGTACAAGTATTAAGGCTGGTCACAGCCTGGATTTGTGGGAGGGGCTGCTGTTATTTAACCCCCAGAGGCTCCCCATAGGGGGGACGGTCGTCTCGTGCATACAGACCTTTCAGGCGTAACGTCACTTCCGGCTTCCAGCCGGCCGGTGCAGGTCAGGGCAATCGCGGTCCCTGATCAACTCCCGTGGTTGGTTCTGTAGCTGACAATGGGTCGCACGGCCGCGGCACTCACGGACACAGCTTGCTCGCGGCCAGCTGGCGCTTAGCAGGAATCGGAGGATGCGCTGAGGGGAGGGGGCCGTCTGGCCCCGCACGGTAAAGGGGGGGGGGCGCTTCTATGGGTGGTTGGTAGGGACTCTCAGGTTTGTATGGGATAGCGGAACTGGGCACGGCGGGCAGCGCCGCAAAGCTGCTCAGGCTCGTCCACGCATTCAGCTCAGCTATTTCGGGCCCAGCTTGATAAGTGTTGGCGCTCCCCGCCCAGCTGTCACCTGGGGCGGGAGTTCCTCAGCGTGCTCCCACCAGCCCTACTTCCGCTCCCCGGTACCGGTGGCTGACCGGGTGGCGGACTCTGCAGAGTGACTTCACCGAGCAGGGCCCTATCTGCCAACGCTGTCCCTCCCGGCGCCTCGCCGCGGCTCCGCTAGCCACTCTCCACGTGGCATTTGGGCGCATTGGCGAGGTGTTCGGGGAGGGCAGCGGGATCCCCTGGTGAACGCTCAGGTCAGAGGTTGCAAGGGCCCGGCTGGTTCTGCTGACTCGTGCACGGCCGCCCCCCTCCTGCTGCGTCTGCGATCACCACGCTGGGTGAGCTGGCACCGCCAGTTCCTGGGTCAGGTCACTGGTGCTCTAGTTACTCACTCGTCACCACTGGACCCCCAGCAGCAGACTCGCAAAAAAAAAAAAAATCCTCACCACAATTAAGTATAGCCTCGTACTTCCACACGTACCAGAGTCTGGTGCACAGCTCATGCATGGGTTTATTGTCTGCCCGAACCGCTCGGGTTTATGTAACTTTATGCATTTGCTTGGACCCCCAGGTTCAGCTAACGGCAGTCCATGTGGCCGAATCGCGTACATTTCAGTCACGCAAGGTCATGCCTTGATCCAGGGGTTCCCTGAGTCGTTCAGGTCCAGTTAACGGTTTGTTATTGACCTAAATCACTCAGGTCCGTGTCTCGGTTCTTTGTACTGGGAACACATGTGTTTCTGAATCGCTCAGGGCCATTTCTCACACGGGGTTCACCCGAGTTGTTCATGTTCCGGGGGCAGTCCTGGGTCCGCCTGAGTCTTTCAGGGTCACATGCTGTTATGTTCAGGAGTACTCCCCCGAAGGTCAGGCCACGTTATACACCTGAGTCGCCCTGGGCCAGTTCACGGTACACACATACCTGAAACACTCAAGTTCTCGCAACATGGCTAGCTTCACCTGAATAGCACAGGGCCAGGTACCGCCCCCCCCCCCACTTGAATCGCTCAGGCCCGTGGGACGATAGGGCTCTCATAATCGGCCAGGGTAGGCTGGGATCTCCCAGGCCAGTGTAACAACCTAGTGTTGCCGGGTTCACTTAAGTGCCTTTAGCGGCATGGCATGTGCCTGAGTTGCTCAGGTTGCTGCGACGGTACGTCATTGCCTGAGATGCTCAGGTTCATGCAGCAATATGTCGTTCACCTGAATCACTCAGGTTCACATGACAGGTTGTTGTTGCCTGGACCACTCAGGTTCATGTGTCATCCATGTATAGTTGCCTGAATCACTCAGGTCCATGTATTGTTCTTGCTTAACTGTCTGTATTTCGCAGGTTCATATATCATTCCCGCATGAATGCCTGAATCGCTCAGGATCATGTAATATTCCCGTATAACTGCCTGAATCGCTCAGGATCATGTAATATTCCCGTATAACTGCCTGAATCGCTCAGGCTCATGTATTGTTCATGTATAATTACCTGAATGGCGCAGGGTTTTTCAGTCACATATAGTTGCCTGAATGGCCCGGGTCCATGTTTTATTCACGTATTCCTTCCTGAATTGCCCAGGTTCATGTATCATTCCTGTATAAATGCCTGAATCGCTCAGGATCATGTAACATTCCAGCATAACTGCCTGAATCGCTCAGGATCACGTAACATTACCGCATAACTGCCTGAATCGCTCAGGATCACGTAACATTCCTGCATAACTGCCTGAATCGCTCAGGATCATGTAGCATTCCTGTATAACTACCTGAATCGCTCAGGGCCATGTAGCATTCCTGTATAACTACCTGAATCGCTCAGGGCCATGTAGCATTCCTGTTTAACTACCTGAATCGCTCAGGGCCATGTAGCATTCCCGTTTAACTACCTGAATCACTCAGGATCATGTAACTTTCCCTCATATCTGCCTGAATCGCTTAGGATCATGTAACATTCCTGTATAGCAGCCTGAATCGCTCAGGATCAGGTAACATTCCTGCATAACTACCTGAATCGCTCAGGATCAGGTAACATTCCCGTGTAGCTGCCTGAATCGCTCAGGATCAGGTAACATTCCTGTATAACTACCTGAATCGCTCAGGATCAGGTAACATTCCTGTGTAGCTGCCTGAATCGCTCAGGATCAGGTAACATTCCTGTATAACTACCTGAATCGCTCAGGATCAGGTAACATTCCCGTGTAGCTGCCTGATACGCTCAGGATCATGCAACTTTCCCACATAATTGCCTGAATCGCCCAGACTCACGCATCGTTCACGTATAGCTACCTGAATCGATCAGGCACAGGTTTTCCATTCACATATAACCGCCTGCATGGCTCGGGTCCATGTTTTATTCACGTATACCTCCCTGAATCCCTCAGGTTCATGTATCATTCCCGTATATCTGCCTGAATTGCTTAGGATCATGTAACATTCCAGTATAACTGCCTGAATCGCTCACAATTATGTAACATCAATAGCTCAGGATCATGTGACATTTCCGTTTAACTGCCTGAATTGTTCAGGATAATGTAACATTCCAGTATAACTGCCCGAATCGCTCAGAATTATGTAACATCAATAGCTCAGGATCATGTGACATTCCCGTACAACTGCCTGAATCGTTCAGGATAATGTAACTTTCCCGCATAACTGCCTGAATCTCTCAGGATCATGTAATATTTCCGTACAACTGCCTGAATCGTTCAGGATAATGTAACATTCCAGTATACCTGCCTGAATCGCTCAGGTTCATGTTGCATTCCATATTACGGCCTGAATCGCTCATACATCACTTATGTATAACTGCCTGCATCGCTCAGGATAATGTTTCTTTCATGCATAGGTGCCTCAATCGCCCACGTTCATGTGTTATCCTGGTATAACTGCCTGAATCGCTCAGGTCCATGTGCTATTCACGCATAGTCGCCTGAATCGCTCAGGTTCATTTATCATTCCCATATTACTGCCTGAATCGCTCAGGTTCATGTGGCATCCCATGTTACGGCCTGGACCGCTCAGGTTCATATGTCACTCATACATAACTGCCTGTATCGCTCAGGATAATGTTTCTTTCATGTACAGTTGTCTCAATCCCCCACGTTCATGTGTGATCCTGGTATAACTGCCTGAATCGCTCAGGTTCAGGTATTATTCACGCATAGTCGCCTGAATCGCCCAGGTTCAAGTATCATTCAGGTTTAGTGGCCCGAGTCTTCAGGTTCATGTATCAATCTTGTATAACCGCCTGAGTCGCTCAGGTTCAACTATCATTCACACATAGCGGCCGAATCGCTCAGGTCCATGTATTACTCGCGGATAGTCACCTGAATCGCTCAGGTTCCTGTTTCATTCATGTATAGTTGCCTGATTCATTCAGGTTCAGGTATCAATCAGGCATGACCGCTCGCATCGCCCAGGTTCAGGTCTCTTGCATGCGTAAATTGCCTCATTAGCTCAGGTTCACATATCATCCACGAATAGTTGCCTAAATCACCCAGGATCAGGCTTCATTCTCCGATAACCACCTGATCAGCTCAGATTCAGGTACCTTTCATGCAAGGCTGCCTCAATCGCCCAGGTTCATGTATAATTCATGCATAACTGCCTAAATATTCCAGGTGTACTTGCCCGAATCACCCAGCTTCGTGTCCTTTCAAGTATAGTTGCCTGGGCCGCTCCGTTGATGTTTTTTCATGCAGGGGCTTGAATTGCTCATCCGGGCATACCTCATTTTTCGGCACCCTTGCCCAAAATCATTCCGGTTCTGTTCCCTTCTGCCCACTGGCAGAATATGCTCAGGTCTCGTACCGTGGACACCGGTTCTGTGATTCTTGTCATTCCAAATCTCTCAGGTTCCTTCATCCCAATCTTAAACCTTTTTGTCCCCTCCTGGTTACGCGGGTCGGGTTCCGGGCACGTCCTCGGGCAGCTTTCGATTCGTACAAGCCCGATCACCTTTCCTTACCCTTCCTGGCACGCTCACAACATCCGTTGTCCAACTGATTCTTTTAGACTTCAGTCCACCACTTCGCGTTCATGTTTCGGCGCATTTTAGTTGGCGGCCAGTGGCTTCACACGCTAGACCAAACGCGCGGTTCATAGGTTCCTATGGATAATCGCATTCCATCTTTTCTGTTCGTTCCGAGTATTATAGGTAAGTCAAGGAACAGTTGCGGCATCCTGTCACACCACTGTTCTGGTGGCTTGTCCATGGTAAGTCTTATGTCCAGGTCCCCAGTCCTCCCAGAGGAAGTCGGTTAGGGTCGACGGTTGGTTCGGGTAGGATTTTAGGAGTAATTCTCCTCACGCCTTTCCAGCTTTTCGTCTAGTCACGTTCATAGTCCAGTACAGTCGGTGGAACCTGCAAAGTAGTTGGTGCAAGGGTTCCTTGCTAGGCACTCCGTCAGTGAGCTCCACGCTGGGGTTCAAGGCGTTCCGCGCCTCATGGTGTCCCACCTGCAGGGTGTCTGGGACGCTGTCATTTCTCAATGGTACTTATTGCGTACTGCCATCCTCACCTTCTCATAATGCGGTCAAGTCATGCTAGCTGGAATCTAGACCCGTCTTGTCCGTCTATGCAAACTGTTTCAGGTTCTGTTCCTGGCCCTAGGTGCTGCTCCTTTTTGGCGCCCAACCAGCGTTTTCTCCAAGGCTGCCATGGGTCCAAGATTCAACGGGTTCCTCAGGTCCAGGGAATTCACCTGTAGCACACGTTCACGCACCTTTCTTCCCAAGCGGCTTTCAGCTTGGCATGGCATTCACCTTTCCCTGCCCATGTCTTCTGCAGGACCGCCGGATAGGCTCCCCAGGGAAGTTGAGAGCTTCGCCCTTAACATGGGTGCCCAGTTAAGGTGCCCGGGGATCTCTCCGAGGTACTTCTTCATGGTTCAGCGGTCCACCGCAACCATTGCAGTACAGACTGTCATCTCCTCCCAGTTCATTTACCAGATCCACTCTGTCAGCACTCCTCTGCTGCTCGACACCAAGGGTCAGCGCTTGTCTCTCGCAGAACGGGGGGGTTAAGGTCGTCATGTTATTCTAGGTCCATTCCCGATTCTCAAGCAAGATTCTAGGGCGTTCCGTTCTTTTGCTTTATGGATTACCAGGAGTCGTATTTTTAAGTTCCTTCCACCTAACAGGTTGCAAAGCACTTTTTGCCCACATATCCAGGCCTACCCCGCTCCTGGCTCCGGGCACACTTCAGCCAGATAGGTCTTGGGGGGAAACATAGGAGGACCTTCTCCCCCTCCGTTCATCTCACCTCAGACCCTACCACAAGTATTAAGGCTGGTCACAGCCTGGATTTGTGGGAGGGGCTGCTGTTATTTAACCCCCAGAGGCTCCCCATAGGGGGGACGGTCGTCTCGTGCCCCACCCACCCTTTCCCCCTTTTTTCTTACTTCAACTCCATTGGGTGGCCCACATATCCAGGCCTACCCCGCTCCTGGCTCCGGGCACACTTCAGCCAGATAGGTCTTGGGGGGAAACATAGGAGGACCTTCTCCCCCTCCGTTCATCTCACCTCAGACCCTACCACAATTATAATGAGAGCTGCAGCAGAAAGAACACACCCCCTGAATTGTGAAAGGGACAGAGAGCTGCAACAGAAAAGACATGCCCTTGAGCTGCCAGCCTTAAAGGGGCTTTCTGGGATTTTAATATTGACGCCAAGTCCTCAGGATAAGCCATAAGTATCTGATTAAGTGGGGTCCAATATCTCGCATCCCCAGCATTCAGCAGTCCTGCTTTAGTTTCAGAGCCAGAACGGCACAGCTCTGTCCAAAGTGTTGTGGACAAAATTGGTAACTGAAGCACTACTCCCATTCACTTCAGATTAATAATCTGAATCCATTACTTATAGATGACAACTTGGCAAAGAAAACATAGTCTTTTATGTACACGGATATAAAAGACAATAGGACAGTGTCCAAATCTATGGTGGATGCCATCATCCTAGACAAGGAAAAGCAGCGAGCATCCTGGAGAACGTTTGAGTAGATTTATAGAGCCTTGAAAGGAGGAAGGAAGATGGCACTACTATTAGTCTCATTTTTATTTGCCTTGGTAAAGTACACTTTGTCATTTTATGTATTATGAAATGGATGGAAATTAACCTTTTGCGAAGAGCAGACTATTTATGTATGAAAATAATATCAAACCAGATCTCAAGGTATTAAGCTCCATATGGATCTGTTCCTCACAATGGCTTTGTCCCAGACTGCAATAGATTGCGCATAACATTGAATTATACCTAAAAGAAGTTGGTGATAGAAGAGAAGGTGATGGAAGGAGACAGCAGGGCTATACCTTTCCATGATGCCTGGGTGACTCTGACTAAATGATAGTTCCATAGCTGCTGTAATTTGAGTACGACCTGGAGCCGGGTATAACTGGAAGGAAAGGTCAACAGTTCTATTTATCCACATTGTTTTTTTTCTTGTTCCTTAACTTTTTATTCCCATTAGTTATGTACCTCTCACAATTATATTTTAGGATGCTTTTTTAAATATCCCATTTTGTGGATGTATTTTTTATTTTATTTTTTTGAGGACTTTGTCCCAGTTAGTTAGGCCTATGGCCTCTCTTAGTTGGCTAAAGTTTGCTTTTCTGAAGTTTGGTATTTTTGTTAATCCCTGAAGAAACACTCTTTTGAATGACAATTGGAAGGTTATTACTTTATGAGAATCAGGCGGTAATCAGCCGGCACTCCGTTCAAAGAGCATGGTGCACGTGTCTGCGATAGCAATCTCAACGTGTATTGTAGAAAAAAGACCGGCACTCACTGTATCTTCTGCAAATTCGATGCTTTAATTGGTCACATATAGTTCTGTGACGCGTTTCGGCTCACAACATGAGCCTTTCTCAAACAGATAATGGCATGTACAATCAAAGTAACATACAGGATTTAAATAGACCGCCAAAGCGGAAATGATGTCAGGTAACCTTAGTGACGAGCTTATTAAAAAAACAGAGAAACGTGAAGGAACAACCAAACAGCAGCACTATCAACAAAAACAGGAGTGATATGGCATGTAAGGAGTTCTCCAAAAGTAAAGCCAAGTTCGGGATAAGATGATGCCATTGGGGGTTCATCACGTTTTCTGAAATAAAGAAAAAAAGAAACCAATAAATTAAATGACAATTACGTAAATTTCAAAAATAATGGAGCTTAGAGATTACAGAAAACTATTGAGATCATACTCCCGGTTCAATCCCCTGGGTTCAAGTGTCTGCAATTTATGAATCCAATAGGCTTCACTTTTTTTAGCATTTTAATCCTATTCCCATCTCTGCGAGGTTGCGGTACATGTTCAATAATCTAAAAACCCCACTGTGAGACATTGTGATTACAGTGATCAAAGTGGTAAGGGATCGGTAAGAGCAGATTCTTTTTGCGCATTGTAGACTTATGTTTTGAGAAGCGATCCTTCATGCGCATAGAGGTCTCTCCTATGTATAACCACATATGAGACCACACGGACATTTCAGTAAGTACACCACGTAATTACTGTTACATGTGAAAAATCACTTAACAGGGAATTGCTTTCCCAAATTGGGGGAATATTTGATCAATCATCATCCTGTTACGCCAGTGTTTTATACACTTCCCAAAGTGCATAAATCCCTCACCCAAAATCCTGGTCGACCAATTGTAGACCTGACTGATTCTATCTTATCCCCTCCAGCGATTCTCCTTGAAAAGGTCTTGACACCTCTGACCAAAAAAATGCCATCTTTCTTGCTGAACACCAATCAATTCTTAAGTGAGATCATGAACTTGACGTTACAGGATGATGACTTATTGGTTACTTTTGATGTATACTCTCTGTATACCTCCATTATCCATTCTAAGGGCATACGGGCTGTGGAGTGGCTGTTGTCCTTTTCCTCTCATACTGAGCATGAGAAAAATTTCTTTTTGGGTTTACTGGAGATTATTCTGAATGAAAATTATTTTTTATTTCAGGATACATATTATCAGCAATGCTGTGGGACCGCGATGGGTTCGAATGCCGCACCGCCATACGCAAATTCCTACATGTCATGGTTTGTGGACAAACATATTTATAATAATGAATTATTCAAGTTTCACTTTATTTTTTGGTGAAGATTTGTCAACGACGTGTGGCGGGGTGGTACTCGAACCCTTCGGGAGTTTGCAGATTATTTGGATTCAGTTTGGCATGAACTTCAATTTACTTTGCACTTTTTTAATCATGGGATTAGCTTTTTGGATACCTTTGTGGTCAAAGGGGAGGATGGAGCAGTGGAGACTGACTTACATATTAAAAATACTGATAGGAATTCTCTCCTCCATTTCTCTAGTAATCATCCCCCTACAGTCAAAAAAGCACTGCCCCATTTCCAGTTCCAATGGGTCCGTAGATTCGTTTCTAATGCAATGTCAGATAGGTTTAAGAATCGTGGTTACCCCACCTCACTGCTGAATAAAGAGAGGAATAAAGTTATTTCTTTGGGACAAAAAGAACAAAAGTCACGTATACCATTTGTCGCAAAATATCACCCATGGCTAAACAAGTACAGATTTATCTTTAATCGACATTTGAGTATTTTATCCAGGGTGTACCTCTCTGTGGAGGAATTTCAGAGTCCTCCTTTAATTTGCTATAAACGCAACAAAAACATATGCGATATGGTGGTAAGGGCTGATGTGGGTAGCAGTCAGATTGAAAAGCGACAGCGTACCTTGTCCACACCAAGAAAGGGCACATTCCCCTGCTTGGGGTGTATACACTGCTCGAGCGTAATCAGAGGAGAACATTTTTTACATCCCTATACAGGAAAGCAATTCCCTGTTAAGGTATTTTTCTCATGTAACAGTAATTACGTGGTGTACTTACTGAAATGTCCGTGTGGTCTCTTATACATAGGAGAGACCTCTATGCGCATAAAGGATTGCTTCTCAAAACATAAGTCTACCATACGCAAAAAGAATGTGCTCTTACCGATCCCTTACCACTTTGATCGCTGTAATCACAATGTTTCGCAGTTGGGATTTCAGATTGTTGAACATGTACCGCAACCTCGCAGAGGTGGGGACAGGATTAAAATGCTAAAAAATGTGAAGTCTATTGGATTCATAAATTGTAGACACTTGAACCCAGGGGATTGAACCGGGAGTACGATCTCAACAGTTTTCTGTAAACTCTAAGCTCCATTATTTTTGAAATTTACGTAATTGTCATTTAATTTATTGGTTTCTTTTTTTCTTTATTTCAGAAAACGTGATGAACCCCCAATGGCACCATCTCATCCCGAACTTGGCTTTACTTTTGGAGAACTCCTTACATGCCATATCACTCCTGTGTTTGTTGATGCTGCTGGAGTTTTTTTTTTTTTATAAGCTCTTTACTAAGGTTACCTGACGTCACTTCCGCTTTGGCGGTCTATTTAAATCCTGTATGTTACTTTGTTTGTACATGCCATTATCTGTTTCTGAAAGGCTCATGTTGTGAGCCGAAACGCGTCACAGAACTCTGTACTATATGTGACCAATTAAAGCATCGAATTTGCAGAAGATACAGTGAGTGCCAGTTAATACTTTATGGTCACTATTTCCCAGGTGTCCCCCAACCCAACCTGAACGTCTGTTGTTCTGTCAGGTCTATTGGTTAATACTAAGCCCAGTATGGCCGTCCCTCTAGTCGGGTCCACAACCTCATCCGCATGGATTACAATATGTGCGCTGCCTCCCCTATACTGGAGTACCTAGGGGACATGCACAAAACAAGACAAAGCCTACCCGAGCAATGGGAAGGCCTGCTAATTGATTTCCTGTCTCCTGACATGCTAACTGAGACAGAGGTAGAAATGGCGACTGGAGTGCAGAGCGGAGACTCTCCTGCCAACTTGGCTTCACCTGCAAACCAGCCAAATGGAAATGAGAGAACTTTCGACCCGGGACAGGACGCGAGATGGGTGAGCCACCTGCCTACTCTCCGGAATCGGAGAGGCCGTCCTACCCCTGCCCGAAGCTGCCGTGGAAGTTTTCACAGGCCTATTCCTCTATGTCCTGCCCTGATGGAGGAGATACGCGCCGCTGCGGTACGCAAGACGAACCAAACCAAAATCTATTTTAAAGAGGTTGCCAAAACGATTCACGAAAACCCCCGAGACTGCCAACCCCACCTGGAACGTGTCAAATCAGTCCCCCTTGGTATATACAGATGCGGCTTCTTTGGTAGGGTTCGCTGCCATATGGGGAAGACACTGGTTGGCCAGTCCTTGGCCACCTGAGGTAGCGAAAATTCTGGGGTTTGGTCAGTCATCCCCGTTGTTTGAGATCTACCCCATAGTGGGGGCAGCGCAGGTCTGGGGTAGGCAATGGAGGAATCATACAGTCTTGTTTTTGATGGATAATGCTGTTACTGCAAACATACTTATGAAGGGAAGATCAAGTTCCATAGAGATAACGTCATTCGTTAGAAGGTTTGTTTGGCTGGCTCTACAGCATTGATTTCGTTTATTTGTACACACATTAGTGGGGAAAAGAATGCAGCAGCAGATACTCTGTCCTGGATTAACTTTCGGCTCTTCTTCCAGGTATACCCAGGGGCAGACTCCTTGCCGACGCCAACCCCTCATCACAGTCAACTGGTGATAGACTAGCGTTACACCTCGCCACAGCTAGGAGTCTTGTGGCTAAGTCGTTGTCCAGCAACAAACTTAAAGTATATGAGACTGCTTGGGGGTTGTTCAACAAGTTTAAGGAAACTTACCCACCTGGGGGCATGGGGCACATAGCCTACTTGATGGCGTTTATTGCTTTTTGCCACTCTGACCTCAAGTTAGCACATAGCACTATCAAATTATACCTTGCTGACATACAGCATCACTGCTATGTCCTACACCCCGATCAGCCGTCTCTGTTTTCAGCACATCCTGTGAAGGCCTTTTTGAAGCTCATTCAGAAGGTGACAGCTAAAAACTATCCAACTCGACAGCCGTTATCTTTTTCTGAATTGCTCCAGGAAAACCCCATTGGCCATACCACTAGCCTGTTGATTAAAATGGCCATGTATTTGAGTTTTTACGGGTTCCTCGGGCCTAGCGAGTTTACATGTTCCGCTTCATCTAAAGCGTTTCTATGTAAAGGACAACTTGTGTGGTGTAACATGTGTTATGTCTTAACTTTAAGTTCCTCAAAAACAGCTCAGCCTGGGAAATTGGTTGAAGTGAAGTATTTTCCTACCGGGAACAGTTGGTGTTCGGTCAAGGTTCTTCGTGAATGGTTGGAGTACGTCAGGGCTGCTTCAACAGACTCACCGCTGTTAGCCTTCAATGCTGCACCCCTTAGTACTCAGATATTCATAAAATATATCCAACTACTGTTGGTAAATATGAGGGTCAATCCTATGTCCATCACGGACCACTCCTTCAGAATTGGAGCAGTGTCAGCTGCCTCTAGAAACAGTTCATGCCCCTCACGCTTGACACCATCTGTACCAAATAAGTTTATCTTTGTTTCATCAGACCACAGGACATAGTTACAGTTATCCATGTCCTTAGTCTGTTTGTCTTCAGCAAACTGTTTGTGGACTTTCTTTTGCATCATCATTAGAAGAAGCTTCCTTCTGGGATGACAGCCATGCAGACCAATTTGATGTAGTGTGTGGCGTATGGTCTAAACACTGACAGGCTCACCCCTTTCACCTCTGCAGCAATGCTGGCAGAAGACACCCTCTGGATATGACGCTGAGCACATGCACTCAACTTCTTTGGTCGACCATTGCGAGGCCTGTTCTGAGTGGAAGCTGTCTTTTTAAACCGCTGTATGGTCTTGGCCACTGTGCGGCAGCTCAGTTTCAGGGTGTTGGCAATCTTCTAATAGCCTAGGCCATCTTTATCTAGAACAACAATTCTTTTTTTCAGGTCCTCAGAGAGTTCTTTGCCATGAGGAGCCATGTTGAACTTCCAGTGACCAGTATGAGAGAGTGTGAAAGCGATAACCCCAAATTTAACACACCTGCTCCCCATTCACATCTGAGACCTTGTAACACTAACGAGTCACATGACACCGGGGAGGGAAAATGGCTAATTGGGCACAATTTGGCTATTTTCACTTAGGGGTGTACTCACTTTTGTTGCCAGCGGTTTAGACATTATTGGCTGTGTGTTGAGTTATTTTGAGGGCACACCACATTTACGCTGTTATGCGAGCTGTACACTGACTACTTTACATTTCATTAAAGTGTCATATCTTCATTGTTGTCCCATGAAAAGATATAATAAAATATTTACAAAAATGTGAGGGGTGTACTCACTTTTGTGCGATACTATATTAGTGATGAGCGAGCACCAAAGTGTTCGGGTGCTCGGGTACTCGGTCAGAAAACTGACCCGGTCAGCACAGGCTTCCAAGAAAGATTGACCAATTTGAATTTTTTTTGGGGGGGTTACAGATAACATTACCGTCACATAGCAGAGTTAGCGCAGTGAATGGCGGTCAGCACTGGCTAAGAAAAAAAATAACATTGCATTTCACAGCTATATTTTGCATGCACTAATGTTACTCTGCAGATTGAGCACTGGCTAGGAAAAAAGTTGGAAATATTTACCCCAGTGCAACTATATAAAAACCTGAATCCTGCAAAAAACACATGCGTGAAAGATTCACCACCGAAGGAAAGCATATTATGTTTCCTTCCAAGTCTGAAACATAGAAAAGAATATACCATGTGAGCTGACCTCCAAAAAAGTGTAGGTAAGGGCCTGCAGGTGAGCTGACCCTTCCTGATGAGGGACACGAGGATGTCTTATGCACTGATCCCCAAACTCTTCAGCCTCCAAAGTCAGAAAAAGATAACCTGGGGGGGGGGGGGAGGGGGGGGCAATTAGTGTTTCACTTGGTGGATGATGGGAATGAGACACAGTTGTCAATAGGTAGGGTCTTGTTAGATCAACACAAGTCAGGAGGATTACCAGAGTGATGAAGTAGATTTGGAGATGGGGGACGATGACATTACTGACCCAACCTGGGAAGGTGGAAAGCCAAGCGAGGATAGCAGGACAGAGAAGGAGGGATCCACAGCACCGCAACAGGCTGGAAGAGGCTGTGGGGTGGCGAAAGGGAAGACAGGCCACAACAAAAAGACCCGCAACTGTTCCCCCTTGCACAAATCTCCCTTGATTTTGAATTAGAAAACTGTGCCATACCAAAATAAGAACTCAACATTTCATAAATAACAATAACCATAACATATTTTACATCCTATTAATAAACTAACTCAAACCATAACAATAAACACTCAAACACGGGAACATAATGGGGGAAGACTGTACACTGGAGGCTAAATAAGTAGGGGTGGGAACATTAGCAACTTCAACACCACTGGCATGATCGGCCAGATGGCATCACAGCACCCTAATAGGTGGGCCAAACCCCTGGTTCAACAATCAGTGTCTGTGTGTCACACCACTGCCTCCTCTTCCTCCTCTGTGTTACGTGTTGGCCAATACTCTGTCCTAGATGCAGGTCTGGATGACTTCCGCCCTGCAGCTGGGCCTTCGCAAGCACCATCAGCTAGCACACCCACTTCTGTGTCCAAGCACAGCGTACAGATGTCCCTGCCCAATACCCCGCCACCCACACACAGGCCATAGCACTAAATGTGCACCTTTCAAAATTTGGAGCCATGATAATGTTGCCATTTAGGCCTGTGGACACTGAGGCTTTCCTCAGCCGACCGTCCTTCGTTTCTCAGTCCCCAGCCGCCACTACTTTTCTCGGTGTGCTATCCCCGCATTATACCACCAATAGTGTCCCGTAACATCACCCTTGCCCTGAACAACGAAATTATTGGAAAGGTCCACTTAACGACCGACACACAGACAAGTGCTTTTGGCCAGGGATGCTACATTTCCGTGACGGCACACTGGGTGAACCTTGTGGAGGCCGGTAGCGAGTTGTACCCTGGGATGGCACAGGTGCCACCGATGCCAAGGATTGCGGTCACTACTTCCATCAGGATTTCTGCCACAACCTACATTAGTGGCTGCAACACCCCCTTCTTCTCCTCCTCCTCTAACTCCTCCTCCACTGCAAACTCTGAATTCTCATGGGGAATCGGCAACAGGCCATATTTTGACCCCTATAACTTTTTTTTGTATGGGGGCTTATTTTTTGCGGGGCAATCTGAACTTTTAAGTGATACCATTATGGGGTGTGTATAACTTTTTGATCACTTTTTATTCAATTTTTTTTCCATTTTTCTGTTTACTGTCTGGGGAATATATTTTTATATTTTTATACTATGGGCATTTTCGCACATTGTGACACCCATGATGTGTATTTTTTTAAATTTTTGTATTCTTTTATTTTATTTTACTAACAAGGGCTCCATAGGAAATTCTATGCAAAGGCATGGTTTCATTCACAGAAACCATGGCTGTTGCTGACAGGCTCCGGTTCCCCTGATTGCCACAAGGGGTAGCCGGAGAGCTGCCGAAAGTTTTATTTTCGGTTTTGATCGTGCGCAGATGCCATGGTCAGGATTGACCGCGGCATCTAAGGGGTTAAATGTTTGCAATCGGCAGCGCTGTTAATCACTAACATTAGCTGCGGGGGTCTGCTTGAACTTTAGGGACAGGACACAGAACGTATGGGTACGTCCTGTGTCTTTAAGAGGTTAAGAACTCATAAATAACCAAATAACCATAACATATTTCATTTTACAGCCTAGTCAGAAACTCAAACTCAGACCATAACAATAAAAAATCAAACCCTGGAACATAACAGTGCCAGCCCTCAGCAAATCAGGGCCATCACAGGGGCAGAAAACAACCTCTGCCCAGTGAAGAAGGGAAAATTGTATATGGGACAAATGCTGATATGGTCTTGTGGATCCCACCATAACCCTTTCATGACCAAGGTTCATTGATGCACCAGTGTCCAGGTCGAAATTTACAAATCTGACCTTATGTGGTAATAACTTTGAAACGCTTTTACTTATCCAGGCCATTCTGAGATTGTTTTCTCGTGAATTGTACTTCATGATGGTCATAAATTTGAGTCAATATATTTCATCTTTATTTATAAAAAAAATCCCAAATTTACCAAAAATTTAGAAAAATTAGCAATTTCTCTGTTTTTAAAACAGAAAGTGATACCTCATAAAATATTCATTACTTAACATTCCCCGTATGTCTACTTTATGTTGTAAATGTCATTTTATTTTTTTAGGACGTTAAAAGGCTTAGACGTTTAGAAGCAATTCTTAGAATTTTTAAGAATTTTTAAGAAAATTTCCAAAACCTACTTTTTAGGGACCAGTTCAGGTCTGAAGTCACTTTGTTGGGCTTGCATAGTGGAAACCCCCCATAAATGACCCCATTGTAGAAACTACGACCCTCAAGTTACTCAAAACTGATTTTACAAACTTTGTTAACCCTTTAGGTGTTCCACAAGAAATGAAGGAAATGGAGATGAAATTTCTAAATTTCACTTTTATGGCAGATTTTCCATTTTAATCCATTTTTTTCTTTAACACATCGAGGGTTAACAGCCAAACAAAACTCAATATTTATTGCCCTGATTCTGCGGTTTACAGGAACACCCCACATATGATCATAAACTGATAAAAGGGCGGACGGCAGGGAGCAGCAGGAAAGGAGCGCCATATGGTTTTTGGAAGGCAGATTTTGCTGAACTGATTTTTAGATGCAATGTCCCATTTGAAGCCCTCCTGATGCACCCTGACAGTAGAAACTCCCAAAAATTTGGAAACTAGGGGATAAGGTGTCAGTTTTATTGGTACTGCTTTGGGGTACATATGATTTTTAATTGCGCTATATTAAGTTTTTTGTGATGCAAGATAACCAAAAAAGGGCTGTTTTGGCACTGTTTTTATTTTTTATTTTTTACAAGATTCATCTGACAGGGTAGATCATGTCATATTTTTATAGAGAACGTCCTTACGGAAGCGGCGATACATAATATGTATACCTTTTTTTATTGATTTAGGTTTTACACAAATTTCACACAAATTTAGGTTTTGAAAAAATCATGTTTTAGTGTCTCCATAGTCTGAGAGCCATAATTTTTTCAGTTTTTAGGCAATTGTCTCAGGTTGGGTAGCATTTCTGCGGGATGAGGTGATGGTTCGATTGGCACTATTTTAGGGTCATATGACTTTTTGATCGCTTGCTATTACACTTTTTGTGATGTAAGGTGACAAATGGCTTTTTGACAAAGTTTTTTTTTTTTTTACAGGGTTCACTTGAGGTGTTAGGTCATGTGGTATTTTTATAGAGCAGGTTCTTACGGGTGCGGCGATACAAATAGGTAGAGTTGAACGAACACCTGGATGTTCGGGTTCGAGAAGTTCAGCTGAACTTCACGAAAATGTTCGGGATCCGAATTCGACCAGAGCTTCACTCCGAACCCCATTTAAGTCAATGGGGACCTGAACTTTTGGGCACTTAAATGGCTGTAAAATAGCCCTGGAAAGGGCTAGAGGGCTGCAAAAGGCAGCAAAATGTAGGTAAATGCCCTGCAAACATATGTGAATAGGTAAATGACTTAAAATAAAATACAGAAAAATAATAAATAAACATTCTAAACTTGAGCCCAAGTGAGTGACAGTGGCACCTGTCACCCAGCAAACAGAGGATGTGGCCACCACATCTGTCATTGTCACCAAGCATCTCCACCAAATCCCATGGAAGTGTTCAGCTATCAGCTGTCCATCTCCCAAACACTGGAGAGAAAAAGAAATAGAAAGAGGAAGTACCCCCCTACCCATGGCTCTGAATGCCTTATTTCAAACTTCCTGGTCCTTTGAAATGCTGTCATTCTGTCTGGTGGACAGTTTTAAAAACCTTATGGCGGTGGCTATCCCACAGTACGTGTATCCCAGCTGCCGCTACTTTTGCAGGCGAGCCATCCCTTCCCTGCACAACCAAGTGGCGGACAAAATCAAGTGTGCACTGCGCAACGCTATCTGTGGCAACGTCCACATAACCAACAACACAGTGAGTAAATGTAGCGGCTGGTCCAAAGGCGGATAACATTTTTGCGAATGTCCTTCCGCCCCCGAGGATTGCATTTCTCTTTGTATCCTTTTACCTCCTCCTATTCGGCTTCCTCCTCCTCTACCTCCTCCTCATCCACTCAGCGTAACACCTTCACCGCCCACAGCAGCACAGCCAGGGGGAAATGACAGAAGGTTGTTTTAAAACTTGTGTGTTTGTGGGACAAACCCTGCACCGCGCAGGAGCTGTGGACAGGCATGGAACAACAGACCAACCTTAGGTTGGTGCCACTGAGCCTCCAGCCCGGCCTGGTGTCGTGCGCTAATGGGCGAAATATACTAGCAGGTCTGGGCCTAGCCGGTTTGACACACATCCCCTGCCTGCCACATGTGCTGAATTTGGGGTGCAGAAATTCCTAAACACCAGACAGTGAAAATCAATTCAGTTAATCGAACACACACAACACCCCCCTTTCACTCAAACCATTAATAAACTATTTACAAATTTTCTTAAAAACATATTAAAATAACTATAATGCAGCTAAACTTACTATATAAACAAACAAAACTATATACATTTACTTATCCTTTACTTAAGGCTAGTGACATTTAAGTGGCTCGAAGGGTGGGTTCCTGCACCAACATAGTCCCTGGCCTGGAACACAATTGTCCAGCCAGGGCACAATTCTGGAGGATGAGGAGGATAAGTAGGATGAGGAGGATGAGGAGGAACCGTGTTCTCAGCAGGGTGGCACCCAAGCCAGCTCACGGGCAGCTGGGTCACCATCAGCACCTCAGAAGGCTGGGTTAGCAAATGTGGGAAAGCTTTGTTATGACGCCACAACAACCTGCACCACCAGCAAATCTGGAATGTCTTAGCAGGAGGCAGCATTTCAGCAACATGGTGGAAGAGTACACGTACTGACTGATGGGTTTGCCCAGGGGCGTAGCTACAGGGAAGCATGGGAAGCACACTGTTTTGGGTCCCTGACCTAGAAGGGGCCCATCCAGGAGGAGAAGGAGGACTAAAAGACTTTGTCAAGGCCCCCTCAACAGTATTATAGAATGAAATTAGATAGAGTGGCAGTATAGACAGTGTAGAAAGCGGATGGAAAATTAACCCAAACAGCCTCACACCCTACACACTCAACACCCCCCCCCCCCTTTCACTCAAACCATTAACAAACTATTTACAAATTTACTTAAAAACATATTAAAATAACTATAAGGCAGCTAAACTAACCATATAAAGATACAAAACTATATACACGCCTTATCCTTAACTTAAGGCCAACCAAATACAAGTGGCTCGGAGGGTGGGTATCTGCACCAACATAGGCCCTGGCCTGGAACACAATTGTCCAGCCAGGGCACAGTTCTGGAGGATGAGGAATAGGAGTAGGAGGAATGCTGGGGGATACAGAGGACACAGACGATATACCTCCCTCAAAGAGGATAGCTTGTCCTTGCCTCTGGGCAGCCTGGCAGACATGAGTGACAACATCCTGTGCAACGACCGCCCAGTTACTGCCACATTCTAACTTGTGCTGATTACTGGGTGGCCACCCTGCTGCATCCCCATTACAAGGACTACGTGCCGTCCTTAATTCCCTCACTGGAGTGTAATAGGAAGATGAGCCCTCTAGTAGACACGCTGCTGATGGCATTCACACCTGACACCGTGGACTCAGTGGGAGCACAAGGTAAAGGCAGAGAAGGAGGAGGAAGAATTTGCCAATGCAGCTGGGTCACCAGCAACACCTCAGAAGGCAGGGTTAGCATGGGCAAAATGTGGAAAAGTTTTGTCATCACGGCACAACAACCTGCACCACCGGCAGATCTGGAACATCTTAGCAGGAGGCAGCATTTCAGCAACATGGTGGAACAGTACACATACTGACTGATGGGTCTGCCTAGGGGAATAGCTACAGGGGAAGCAGGGGAAGCAACTGCTTTGGGGCCGTGACCTAGAAAGGGCCCATCCAGGAGGTGGAGAAGGACTAACAGTATTATACAATGAAATTATATACAGTGGCAGTATAGACAGTGTAGAAAGCGAATGGAACAGCTGCTGGGTCTGGTGTGAGAGAGCAATCTTTAGTAGCCACAGGCATAGCGGCATGAAAGGAAGGGGTTTGCTCAAAAATTACTGGGGGAGGGGGGCCCCATTCAAAAATTTGCTGTGGTGCTCAATCATTTCTAGCTACGCCACTGGGTCTTCCCCCTTTAACTTCTGGGTCATCAAATTGGGCACATGTACTATGCTTGCACTTAAAGCTTTAGAGGTGCTGGCCTACCCTGCATCCACTGTATTGTCTAAACGTGTGTTTAGCATGGCTGGTGGCATTATTACAGACAAGCGTAGCCGTCTGTCCGCAGATAATGTGGGCAAGCTTTAGTTTATTAAAAAGAAACAGGCATGGATCCCACAGGACTTGTTTGTACCTTATGCAGAATAGACATGTATACCGGCCTCACCCAACCACTGTTATACTACCGTGCACTTACACTTTGTTTTATTTTTTATATTTTCCCAATGTTTTGGGGTCTACACTAATTTATTTAAAAAAATGAAAAATAAAAAAACTGTTATTGGCGACTACCTTTGGCTTCACAGCCCAAAAAGGCTTTATTTCATCCAAGAATGTAACCGCCAATTGTAAGTTCCCTGTCAGTTATGCAGTGCAGGGGTTTGTACCTGGCAAAAATGGTAATATTTCACCCAACAATTTAAAATTAAAATCTATCCTTTTCCGGAAAGTATTAAACTTGGCCAGCCACAGCTGAAACCACTGATTAACGGTATTGCTATTTAGGCAATTGAATTTCACGCCAGAACAAAATCTATCCTTTGCTGGAGACTATTAAACTTGGCCAGCCACTGCTGGGACACCAGATTTAGGGTATTGCTATTTTGACAAATTAATTTCACCCCAGAACAAAATCTACACTTTGCCGGACACTATTAAACTTGGCCAGCCACAGCTGAAACCACTGATTCACGGTATTGCTATTTTAGCAATTGAATTTCACCCCAGAAAATAATATATCCTTTGATGGACACTATGAAACTTGTCCAGTCACAGCTGGAACACCAGATTTACGGTATTGCTATTTTGGTAATTGAATTTCACCCCAGAACAAAAGCTATTCTTTTATCCTTGTATGGACACTGTAAAACTTGTCCTGCCACAGCAGAAACCACTGATTTAGGGTATTGTTATTTTGGCAATTGAATTTCCCCCCAGAAAATAATATATCCTTTAACGGACACTATGAAACTTGTCCAGTCACAGCTGGAACACCAGATTTACGGTATTTTTTATTTTTGCAACTGAATTTCACCCCAGAAAATAATATATCCTTTGACGGACACTATGAAACTTGTCCAGTCACAGCTGGAACACCAGATTTACGGTATTTCCATTTTTGCAACTGAATTGCACCCCAGAAAATAATATATCCTTTGACGGACACTATGAAACTTGTCCAGTCACAGCTGGAACACCAGATTTACGGTATTTCTATTTTTGCAACTGAATTTCACCCCCAAAAAAAGTATATCCTTTGCCGGACACTATTAAACTTGGCCAGCCACTGCTGGGACACCAGATTTAGGGGATTGCTATTTTGGCAATTGAATTTCACCCCAGAAAATTATCTATCCTTTGCCGGACACTATTAAACTTGGCCAGCCACTGCTGGGACACCAGATTTAGGGGATTGCTATTTTGGTAATTGAATTTCACCACAGAAATAAATCTATCCTTTGCCAGACAGCAGACAGTATTACACTTGGCTAGCCACAGCTGGAACACCAGATTTAGGGGATTGCTATTTTGGCAATTGAATTAAACCCTTCAATAAAATATGCAAATTTCTATCCTGAGTTTCTAGGGGTGACAATCAACACAGCCAAGCCCCTGATGTAGGATATAGCAAAAAAAAACAAAAAAACTAGTATTGATGGATTGATGGACTTGGTGGCAGCTTGTGCTGGTGCACCACAAGACACAAAATGGCCGCCGATAACCCCAGATAAAAGCCCAGAAAACAGAAAAACGCTCTGTACAGCCTAAAAACCAGTGAGCAATTAACTAGCAGAAGTTGAATGATTCAAAGCTGTAGATCGATCAGTTCATTAGGTGTTTTTGCTGAGTTTTCCCTGCCTAATCTCGCCCTCACAGCCTCTGCATCCTCTCCCTACACTAATCAGAGCAGTGTGACGTGCGGCGCTACGTGACTCCAGCTTAAATAGAGGCTCGGTCACATGCTGCACTTGGCCAATCACAGCCATGCCATTAGTAGGCATGGCTGTGATGGCTTCTTAGGGCAAGAAGTAAAACGCTAGCTGATTGGCTGCTGTACAGCCCTTTAGAAAGCGGGAAGAAATCGCCAAACAACGAACCCGAACCCAAACTTTTTGAAAATGTTCGGGTCCGGGTCCGTGTCCCGAACACCCCAAAATTTGGTATGAACCCGAACTATACAGTTCGGGTTCGTTCATCCCTACTAATATGTTTACTTTTAAAAATGTTTTTTTACATTTATCACAAAAAAGCATTTTTGAAACAAAAAAAATCATGTTTTAGTCTGAGAGCCATATATCTTTTTTTTTGGGCGATTGTTTTAGATAGGGGCTCATTTTTTGCAGGATGAGCTGACGGTTTTATTGGTATTATTTTGGAGGACGTACACCTGTTTGATCACTTTGTGTTGGAAGTTTTGTGTTGCAAGGTGACAAAAAATAGCTTTTTTTACATGGTTTTTATTTTTTTATTTTTTAAGGGTGTTCACCTAAGGGGTTGGGTCATGTGATATTTTTATAGAGCAGTTTTTTACGGATGCGGCGATACCAATTATGTGTAGAATTTTTCGTTTATTTTTATTTTTGATGACAAATGGATTTGAGAAAATACCCTTTTTTATTTTTATTTTAATTTGTATTCATTTTTTCACTTTTTTACTTTTTTTTTTTACTTATCAAGACCCATCTGGATCCTGAAGATCCAGTGGGCCTGATCACAGTACAGTGTTTTGCAATAGTCATCTATTGCAATGCACTGTATAGTCAGTGCTACATTTACACTAAGGCTGATAAGACCCTTAGGTAACTTGGTAAGGCGTCCAGTTTCCATGGCAACCATCACACCGCTGCGATCGCAGCAGCAGCGCAATGGCACAGAGAGGAAGCTCCTTCCCTCTTAACCACATGGATGCCGCGCACGGCTGCTGACCGCAGCATTTATGGGGTTAAATACCGCATATCGGTGCCAGCACCAATCTGGGGTGTAGCAGCAGAGTGTTAGCTGTAAGTCACAGCTAACACTCGCTGCTGATTATAGCCAGCAGCACGGAGGAGCAGAGCAAAGGAGAAGGCAAAACCAGGAGCAGGGGGGGGGGGGTTGATCTGGGGCACTGGCCACATAGTGGGGGCATATATTCCATATAGGGGCACACAGGAGGGGCATATTTTTAATATGTGGCACTGGGAGCACTTACAAGATTTCAGGCTGTGATCTCCAGATTGGAGAGCGCTACCTGAAACAGGCATTTTACACTAGAGAGCTCTGATTGGTTAGTCTGCGTAGACTAACCAATTAGGGCGATCCTCGAAAAGGACCACTCCTATTGGTCCCTTGCCAGCATGCCCGGGCTCTGAGCTGTCCGAGACAGCTGCACAGCAGGGAGAGAAGCTTTAATCCAAGCGTTTTGTAGCGCTTGGATTAAATCTCCTCCATGACCTCTATACACGTGCTAGCTGCACGGGGTATGTGCAGATAGGACGTATATAGCCGTTTGGCGGACGTGAAGAGGTTAATGTCCGGGATCCGGCCATACTATGCCTAGGCCACGTGTTCTCAATTTTCTCCCAACCTACCTCATTTTGCCTGAGCTACTGGTGAAGGTGCGCCATGTGTGTTCCCATTTCCAAAAGTCCTCTACAGCTGCCATCTATTTGGCAACGCTGCTGCAGCGCTTGCATTTACCAGCTAACAGACTATTGTGCGAGGTGAGCACGTGCTGGAACTCTACGTTCTACATGTTGTCCATGCTTTGTGAGCAGCAGAGGGCAGTGGTGGAATACCAGCAGCAACATGCTCTCATATGTCTGACCTCTGTTAGGTTTAACGCAACTGTGAGGGATAAACACAGATGGTGAGTGGTGATGCCGCTGTTATTAGCCTAACCATACCACTTCTGTGTCTAGTGAAACACTGGCTGGTAACGATGAAGGCGGACGCTTCACATGTGGAAGAGGTGGAACTAGGGGGAAGACATTATACAGGGTGACAGCCAGAACACCATCAGTTCGGCTTCTCAGTGTGAATTGAATGATGATGATGATAATGAGGAGGAGGAGGAGCAGGAGATGAATGCTTCTGCTACAGAGGGTAGTAACAATAGCAGGTTTATTTCATCTGTTCTGCATAGATGGGCAGGAGAGGAGGAAGAGGATAAGGAGAATGAGAGTCATCCTCCTGATGACAACAGCGAAGTATTGCCTGTTGGGAATCTGGCACACATGGCTGACTTCATGTTAGGCTGCCTTTTCCACGACCCGTGCGTTACACGCATGTTAGACAGCACGGATTACTGGTTGGTCACCCTTATCGTCCCCCCATACAAAGAGAACTTCTCATCTCTCATTCCTGTGGTGGAGAGGACAAGCAAAACAATGCAATACCAGAATGTCCTTGTTTAAAAATTGCTTAGAAAATTTCCATATGACAACGCTGGCGGCAGAATACGTAGTTCCTTGGGCAAGCCAGGAGGGGAGATGAGAGGAACACACAGCAGTTCCAACAGAGGCAGGACAACATTCTAGGCCTGGAACAGTTTCATGACACCCTGCCAGCACCCTCACCCTGATGCGCGACCTAGTGTCACAAGGAGGGAAACATTTTGGAAAATGGTGAAGGAGTACATAGCAGACCGTGTCAGCGTCTTCCGTGATCCCTCTGTGCCTTACCATTATTGGGTGTCCAAGCTTGACACGTGGCACTAACTTGCACTTTATGCCTTTGAGGGGCTGGCCTATACACTGTATTTACTAAAACCTCATCCAAAACTTACACATTACTATAAAATACAAACATAACATACAACAGTGGTAGTAAAACAATTGCATGGCCTGTGGAATAAGTCCTAAATAACAAAATACATAACAATAATAACATATCTTACAGACTAGTCATAACCTGTAACTCAAACTATAACAAAAAAAACATACCTACAAAAGACTGACCTAGAAAAGACACACTGGCATCATCAAGAAAAAAACCTACAAAAATTGTGTGTCTACAAATGAAGACAAACAGACAAAATGTGAAAAAACTACAAAACTTTATTGAGATTAATAAACATAAAATTGAAACAAAATACTGGGGGGAGGATAAAAGAAATGAGGGGACACTGAGAGGGCAGAACAGAACATGCACCACATTATTAAGAATTAATAAAATGCATACAGGTACATATAAGTGTGCAAAAGGTACATGCCGATTAAAGTGCTGGCTTCAATCTGGGACAAAAATAGCAGGGTACTCAGAATGAGGACTAATCAAGAGTCTCTATTTCATAAGGTAAAAATGACCCCGCTAACAGTGGTCACAGGTCGACAAAGCCAGTATATCAAAGAATAAACATTTGCAAAAACACTTCAGAAATTGTGTGCAGCCGTCTCACCCATCACAGTGTCCCTTACTCACCCTACGCGTTTCGCCGAAGGCTTCGTCAGTCTATGCCAGTCAGATTTCTGCATGCAGTTTTGGAAGCCAAAATCAGGAGTGGATCGTAAAACGGAAAGAAAGTATGAAGGACAGATATGACTGCATCAAAAATCTTGAAACTTGCGAAACTGTACCCTAAGAGTCAACCACAGCCTATCTAGAGCTCTACAGCTCACCCAGAGTTGGCCATGATTCACCTAGATTCAGCCACAGCTCACCCATAGTCAGTTACATAGCACCCAGAGTCAGCCACATAGAATCCAGGGTCGGCCACAGCAACTCCCAGAGTTGGCCATAATACCCTCAGAGTCAGCAAGTAAGGACTATACAGTAACCAAGGGCAGACTGGCCATAGACCCTTCAGGGAAATTTCTCCAATGCCCAAGTCCTCCTCATGGCCTTTGGCTAGGTACATAACGATCTGATTATTTAATTAAATAATGCTAGCAGCATCATGTACCTGGCCAGCAGACACTGGTGTCCTCCTGAATTAAACTGTTTCACTATCCTCAGTATGGCGATAGGGCAGTATTTTATGCTGTACTGTGGTATTTGGTTTTGCTGGGTTGGTATTTTGTGCTACACTACAGTATTGCTGGCCCCACCTACTTCTGTTTTACCTGTCTACTTGTCCTTTGTTTTGCCCCGCCTCCTGTCAATTTTGACTTGCGTACAAAATGGGTTCACCTTTTTTTTTCCAGGGCCACTTTAAGGCCAGGTTCATATCACTGTTTAGTTTCCCTTTCTTCTGATCCTTCAGAACAGAAAAATAAAGAAAAAAAAAATGGATCCTGTATTTTAAGGATTATTTAGATGGAAAAAAAATCATCCGTCTAAAATAACGGATCTCTAATGGAAATGCCTAAAACTGATGCAAAAAGTGCATAACTGTGCATAATGAAAGCTTAACCCCTTAAGGACCCACGTCGTACATGTACGGCGCTGGTGGACGTGACTTAAAGGGAACCTGTCATCAACTTTATGCTGATCTCGATGAGCTAAAAGTTTGTGGTTATTAACCTCTTAAGGACGAAGGGCGTACATGTACGCCCTTCGTCCGCACTTTAAAGATGGCGCCCGCTCCCGCATGGAGCGGGCGCATGAACTGCAGGTAAACGCTTGATTCATCAAGCTGACACCCGCAGCTCATGTCCTGACCACGGCATCTGATCGCGCAAAAACCGAAAGTTTCACTTCGGTTTGTGCTCAGCTCCCTGATGGCCACAAGGGAGCCGAGCATGCATGTAGTAGCCTAGGTTTCTGTGAATGAAACCTAGGTTACTACATCGTATTCCTATGGAGCCTATGACTGTAATAGACTCCATAGGAAATATGCGATTTTCTCATATATTCCAATGCTATTGCATTGGAATATATGAGAATAGCAATCTGATGATTGCATCTTATAGTTCCCTGTGGGAACTATAAGAAAGATGGTAAAAAAAAAAAAAGTTTAAAAAATAAAAATAAAATAAAAAAAATAAAAAAATTCAAATCACCCCCCTTTCCCCAAAATGAAAATAAAATAAATAAAAAAATAAAAAAATTACACATAATGGGTGTCGCAATGTGCGAAAACGCCCATACTATAGTAATATTAAAAAATATTCACCATACGGTAAACATAAAAATGGAAAGAAAGCGTCCAAATGGCTAATTCGCCATTTTTGGACGCTTCATTTCCTAAAAAAAAAATGAATAAAAAGTGATCAAAACATCATACGCACCCCATAATGGTATCAATTAAAAGTTCAGATTGCCCCGCAAAAAATGAGCCCCTACACTGCTCCGTACGCATAATTACAAAAAAGTTATAGGGGTCAAAACATGGCGACAAAAAAATAAAATAAAAAAATTCCCACTTTTAATTTTTTTTTCACTATCAAAACGCAAGAAAAACTATACATATTAGGTATTGCCGGATTCGTACTGACCTGAAGAATAAAATTAACCAGTCAGTTTTATCGCAAATTGAACGTTGTAATTTAAAAACCCGTAAAACTGTGGTGAAATTGCTTTTTTTTTGCAATTTCACCCCATTTGGAATTTTTTTCCCGTTTCCCACTACATCACATGCAAAAATAAATGGTAGCGTTAAAAAGTACAACTTGTCCCGCAAAAAATAAGCCGTCATATGACTATGTGAGCGGAAATATAAAAATGTTATAGCTTTTGGAAGGCAGGGAGCGCAAAACAAAAACGCAAAAATCCCAAAACCCCCGGTCCTTAAGGGGTTAAGAACCAGCATCATAATCATTGCAGCCCAGGTCTTGAAAAGAGTCAAATCTACCTGAGAAGAGTCCTGGTTATTCATTATCTCCTGCTCTCCCGCCATCTGCTGATGATTTGCAGTTCTCTTCTAGAGTGAAAGGGAGAAAACTAGGTAGAAGCCGGTCAGTCATCAGCAGGTGGGCGGGAGAGCAGGAATTCATGAATAACCAGGACTCTTCTCAGGTGGCCGTGACTCTTTTCCAGGCCCAGTCTGCAGTGATTGTGATGTTGGTTTTTGGCAACCACTTACTTTAACTTATAAATGACAGACCGCTGAAATCAACTCACCTGTCTCTACTTTATGTTGCCATTTGTATGAGAAGCATAAATTTAATAACGGGTTCCCTTTAAAGGGGTTCTCCGGGAAACGAAATTAAATTAAAAAAAGAAATATTATGTCATAGTAAAAAAATTGTTAAATACCTTTATTTATTAAAAGAACTTTGTTTCCCGGCCTAGGGAGTCATCATTGTGGGACCCTGCAATAGCTGTGATCAAGTCATAGCAGGAGAAAGACGTCCTAGGACGGGTTTCGTCACCAGCAGCTCCAGACACTGTTCAGAGTTAGATTACAGCTACTTCCTGGATCAGCTGTGAGATGTGCACATGAAGCAGGACGGGAGAAAACACCTCCCTGGAGTCCTGGAGAAGGACCAGCGCCGTAAATGTATGGCGCAGAGATCGGGCGGGTGCAGGAGTTGCGCCCGCTCGATTAGTGGCAGGGGTCCGGGAGTCACTGATAGCCAGACCCCTGCTGTATGCCCCGGCATCGGTGAAAACACAGATGCCGGCGCATTAACCCTTGCACTGCCGCGGTCAGCGCTGACTCCGGCACCTGCGGGATCATGCCGGGTCTGGGGTGGCCATCGGGTCTCCGAGCTGCTGTGATGGGGACCCGATGGCAGGGAAGGCAACCCGATGCCATCCTTAGACATCGTGGCTGCCTTCCGTGACAGCCTGTGAGATCAAGCGCCCTGGATCTCACAGGCAAACAGGCTCTAAGTGTATTACAGTCTGTACACTATTTCCCGACTGTTTAGAGCCTTTATAGTGGTGTAGAACACTGTGCCTTGCAGTAACATGCATAGGGACTCTGCTTTGGTAGTAAAATAATACTGTGAGTCCGTATGACATGCAGATGACAGGAGTCGCTCTTAGAATCACTGCACACTTCACTTATTTGGGCAGTCACAGGGCCAAAACTGACCAAATAATTCAACTATCAACTCAGCCTTACAGGTAGATGTTAGCATCAAGAAGAAGCGAACTCCTTTTACACCCTTGTCAGCTAATTCCACATAGATGTCTACAGAACCTGTTCTATTAAACACTTATACAAGTAGAGCCCCCCGACAGAGTGGAGAGGGTGTCAGCAGTAAGTTTGTGTTGATGTCACTGATTAATTTTCCCATCTCGATGATCCGTCAGAACAATTACCAAGAAAAAAACGGATACTGTCTGTGGAGTATACGCCTTCACTTGGTTAGCATTTGCTCAATAATCCATCAGTATTGCTAAAGGCAAAAAAAATGGAGTGGATCTAAAACAGAGATGACACGTGAATGGAATATTTGTATGTCTTCGGTGTTTTGTACCCACTCCTGCTTTTGGCTACCAAATTATAAGCCAATTCTGATGGGACCATACAGGCCCTAAAGCTTCTATACAGACAGGATCCGTGGTGCGTCTCGTTTTTCCTTCCTTCTGACAGATCACAAGAAGTGTCAAATAAATGATGATGTCAGCCAGGCCAAAAGCCGAAAAAGTGGACCAGTCATGAAGTGGGGAGGGTGGTAACAGCATGAGAAGTCCACAGAGTGGCCCTATGACATAGTGGTGAGGTGGAAGCAGCATGAGGAGACCACAGAGGGGCCCAATGACCGGGTCTGGAGGTGGCTGCAGCATGACAAGGCCACAGAGCGGCACAATGACAGAGTCTGGAGGTGGCAGCAGCATGAGGAGACAACAGAGTGGCACAATGACATAGTCTGGAGGTTGCGGAAGCATGAGTAGGCCACAGAGCAGCACAATGACAGAGTCTGTAGGTGGCGGCAGCATGATGAGACCACAGAGCGGCACAATGACAAAGTCTGGAGGTGGCAGCAGCATGAGTACGCCACAGAGTGGAACAATGACAGAGTCTGGAGGTGTTGTCAGCATGCATGAGGAGACCAAGGAGCAGCACAATGACAGGGTCTGGAGGCTGCAGCAGCATGAGAAGTCCACAGAGCGGCACAATGAAAGAGTCTGGAGGTGGCGGCAGCATGAGTAGGCCACAGAGCGGCACAATGACAGAGTCTGGAGGTGGCAGCAGCATGAGGAGACCACAGAGCGGCACAATGGCAGTCTGGAGGTGGCGGCAGCATGAGTAGACCACAGAGCAGCACAATGACAGAGTCTGGAGATGGCGGCATCATGAGTAGGCCACAGAGCGGCACAATGACAGAGTCTGGAGGGGCGGCAGCATGAGTAGGCCACAGAGCGGCACAAGGAAAGAGTCTGGAGGTGGTGGCAGCATGAGAAGATCACATAGTGGCACAATGACAGAGTCTGGAGGTGGCAGCAGCATGAGTAGACCACGGAGCAGCACAATGACAGAGTCTGGAGGTGGCGGCAGCATGAGTAGGCCACAGAGCGGCACAATGACAGAGTCTGGAGGGGGCGGCAACATGAGAACGCCACAGAGCGGCTCAATGAAAGAGTCTGGAGTATGGCCGTCCCTCTAGTTGGGTCCTGAACCATTTGGGAAAGGTAATTGTCTTTGGCTATTGCCAAGAACCTGTTTCCTTTATGGGATGTACAGGTTTCAGTTTCCCAGTCTATACCTGGGTAGTTGAAGTCCCCCATAATAACCACCTGATTATTGTTTGCCGCCTTGTTTATCTCGTTTAGTAATAGATTTTCTGCGGACTCTGGTATATTAGGTGGTTTATAATAAACTCCTATTAGTAATTTATTATTGTTTTTGGCTCCATTTATCTCCACCCACAATGACTCCACATTTTCGTGTCCCTCACAGATGTCTTCCCGAGTGTGGGCTTTAGACAGGACTTTATGTAAAGGCAGACCCCTCCCTCTCCGGTTTTGGACGATCCTTTCTGAACAGATTGTAACCTTGTACATTAACTGCCCAGTCATAGCTATCATCCAGCCATGTCTCAGTTATTCCCACTATGTCATAATCCTCCTCACACATCACTAATTCCAGTTCCCAGTTTTATTAGTCAGGCTTCTGGCATTAGTATACATACATTTGAGAGGTTTATGCATATTTTTTGCCCTACACCTTTCCTTCTGAACTTTTCTAGTCCCTCCTTCCATTTCTCCCCCAGTCCCACTACCTTGCCCCCGGTCTCTATCTGCACTATCTTCCCCTCCTATAATGTAATTTCTCTCCCCCAGTCCCTAGTTTAAACACTCCTCCAACCTTTCTAGCCATCTTTCTCTCCAACACGGCTGCCCCTTCCCCATTGAGGTGCAGCCCGTCCCTACGATAGAGCCTGTAGCCGATAGCAAAGTCGGCCCAGTTCTCCATGAACCCAAAACCCTGCTTCCTACACCAGTTCTTGAGCCACTTGTTAACCTCTCTAATCTCCCGCTGCCTCTCTTGTGTGGCTCATGGTACAGGCAGTATTTCTGAAAATACTACCTTTGAGGTCCTTGCCCTAAGCTTTTGACCTAAATCCCTGAAATCATTCTTAAGGACGCTCCACCTTTCCTCTAACTTTGTCATTGGTTCCGATATGGACCATGACCGCTGGATCTTCTCCAGCCCCTCCCAGTAATCTGTCAACCCGATCTGCGATGTGTCGAACTCTAGCGCCAGGAAGACAGCACACTGTTCGCGATCACGATCTTGTGACAGATCGCCCTATCTGTTCCCTAATAATTGAGTCTCCCACTACCAGCACCTGTCTGGCCTGCCCTGCTCTCCTGGTCCCCTGCTTACTGGAGCTGACATTCCCCTGACCGGCAGAGGAAGTGTCTGGCTGCAGCGGTGCTGTCCCTGAGCTGCCATCCCCTCATCTGCCAAACGTGCAAACTTGTTGGGGTGTGTCAGATCAGGGCTAGCCTCCCTGGCACTCTTCCCTCTACCCCGCTTTACTGTCACCCAGCTAGCTACCTCACTCTCCTCAGCCTCCTCGCTACCACCCTCCCCACATCTACCCCAAAGACTGCTTGCTCGGTGAGCAGCAAACTCTTTTGCAAATTGTCAGTGGCTCTCAGTGTTGCAATATGCCCGTTTAGAGACTCGATGTGCGATTCCAAACGGGTAATTTGCTCACATTTTGAACAAAGATATGCACCCTCAAACGGCTGTTCCAGGACTGCATACATCATGCAAGATGTGCACTGGACGGCATTGTCAATTGTGCAAGACATACTAATGGGGATTACACCACAAAAACAAAAAAAATACAATATAATCTAGTTACAAGAACTGACGAATTTCAGTCCCCCACTGAAGTCCCTGAATCTGAAATATGCCACTATAGGCTTTACCACATATAACTGCAACAATGAACGCTGAATATATTTTTATTTTTCTACTGAATACTGATATACGTCAATAAAGGTTTTTCAAGATAAAAGTGCAGCAGCAAACGGTGAATGCATATTTCTTTTTCTACTGATATACGTCACTAAAGGTTTTTCAAGATATAAGTGCAGGAGCGAATGGCGAATGTATATTTCTTTTTCTAATGCAATATGCCACTAAAGGCTTTACCAGATATAACTGCATCAGTGAACTGAGAATATATTTTTCTTGTAGTACTGAAATACGCCCCTATACGCTTTTACCAGAAATAACTGCAGAAGTGACCTGAGAATATATTTTTCTTGTTGGACTGAAATAGGCATCTATACGCTTTAACCAGAAATAACTGCAGAAATGAACTGAGAATATATTTTTCTTGTAGTACTGAAATACATCCCTATACGCTTTCACCAGAAATAATTGCAGAAGTGAACTGAGAATATATATTTCTTGTTGGACTGAAATAGGCCACTATACGTTTCACCAGAAATAACTGCAACATTGCAGTGTGTATAAATTTTTCTTTTTTTACTGAAATACGCCTCTATACGCTTTCACCAGAAATAACTGCAGTAGTGAAATGCGTATATTTTTTTCTTGTAGTACTGAATAAGATACTAAGATATACAGTAAGCCTCTAGAGGCTTTTGAACACTCGCAGCCCAATAATAAAAAGTTGGAATGACAGAGCTCCCCAAACAATCTTTCCCTGCACTTGTAAATCACTTTCCTATCAATGTCTCTAGCGCCTTCTGATGTCTCTCCCTGCACTTATAAATTGTGTTTTCTGTCTATTCTGTTATTGTGTAAAATTTAAATAAAAAAGTATGCAAATATGGTATTGTCACGGTTTCTACTCTAGGGGTGCATCAGGGGGGTCTTCAAATGTTAAGATTATCCCAGTGAAATCTGCCCTTCAAAAACCATATGGCGTTCCTTTCCTTCTGCGCCCTGCCGTGTACCCGTACAGCAGTTTAGGACCACATATGGGGTGTTTCTGTAAACTACAGAATCAGGCCAATAAATATTGAGTTTTGTATGGCTGTTAGTGTTAACCCTTGCTTTGTTACTGGAAAAAAGGGATTAAAATAGAAAATCTGCTAAAATGTGAAATTTTTTAATTTCGTCTACATTTTCCTTTAATTCTTGTGGAACACCTACTTTTTGGAATTTCTACTCTAGGGGTGCATCAGGGGTCTTTAAATGTTACATGGCAAATTAAAATTATCCTAGTGAAATCTGCCTTCCAAAAACCATATGGCGTTGCTTTCCTTCTGCGCCCTGCCGTGTATCCCACACAGCAGTTTACAACCACATATGGGGTGTTTCTGTAAACTACAGAATCAGCGTAATAAATATTGAGTTTTGTTTGGCTGTTAACCTTTGCTTTGTTAGCAGAAAAAAATGGATTAAAATGGAAAATCTGCTAAAAAAGTGAAATTCTAAAATTTCATCTACATTTTCCTTTAATTTTTGTGGAACTCCTAAAGAGTTATGGAAGTTTGTAAAATCAGTTTTGAATACCTTGAGGGGTGCAGTTTATAAAATGTGGCCATTTATGGGTGGTTTATATTATGTAAGACTTACAAAGTGACTTCAGACCTGAACAGGTCCTTAAAAAGTGGATTTTTGCTACTTCCAAGCCTTCTAACATCCCAAAAAAAAAAAGAAAATGTAATTTACAAAATGATCCAAACATGAAGTAGACATATGGGAAATGTAAAGTAATAACTGATTTAGGAGGTATCACTATCTGTTTTAAAAGCAGGGAAATTATAATTTTGAATTTAGTACTTTTTTATAAATAAAAATGAAATATTTTGAATCAAATTTACCATGAAGTACAATATGTGACAAGAAAACATAAATCTCAGAATGGCTTGCATAAGTAAAAGCGTTTTAAAGTTATCACCACATAAAGTGACACGTCAGATTTGCAAAAAATGGCCTGGTCATCCCTCCATTTCCACCCTGGCAGGCCCCTGACTTGAGCATA